>BMAV01003028.1:418981-443152 GCA_019973955.1 Trichonephila inaurata madagascariensis
AAACAGAAAGTTATAAAAACTTAACTCAGTGGCGCTACAGCCCATGAGGGCCAAGAGATGCAAAAGCAGGGTGGTCAGTCCGACGCGAAAAACCCCAGTATTAAGTTCCCAAGCAAGCTTGGTACTCATTTATCGAGCTACTGGAGAGATGAAAGGGCTGAGTCGACCTTGCCCACACCACAGGTCCGAGGTTTGAACCTCAGACCTGTGGTATGGGAGCGTGATGCATAACCACTCAGCCACTGGGTTTCCCAAACAGAAAGTTAGTTTATATAAATCAATGTATAATATAAGGTAGAGCTATAAAATGCTTTAAGAATTCATGAATCGTTTTTGCACCATATTTTTGTAAGTCAGAAACTGAAATATGTAAAAGCCTTAGAATTAATAGATTGTTTATTAACGTCCGACTAGAAGCGACATGAGGTTTTAGTCTCCCCATACGATGGGTTTGTAGTGGAATCAAGATTCCCACATGCGACTCAAATGACTAAATGGATAGCAAATAGCACACAACAGCTTTTAGTATAGCAACACTTATATCTTATAGTTAAGTTCTTGTGACCATAAATTTAAACAGGAACAGAATAAAGTATGGTTAATTTTTTACCCATTTGTAAACAAACAATTTTCTGATATTATAAATGTTACTCTTTTTTGTCCAATACTGTGTGTGTTATAATGTTCAATTTAAATAACTTTTGAGAAAATATTTGGTTTGGGGGGGGGGGGGGAGACCACTGTTAAAGATGGGTGTGCCAAAATTTTAAAAATCCGGTTTTTTTTTTTAGATTTAATGAAATGTGAAATTTTCCTATATTTTTTTCATAACTAATGAAATTTTACATGACATTTTTCAAAGTTTTATCAAGTTGCAAATTTTTACAAAAACAATCCATACACCGGGAAATTTTCTGTTTGATGTATTTAAATGCAAGATAATTTAAAAAGAATTGCATGATATATATACATATATTGCAGAATTGTCAATGGCTACTAACAGAATTTCAATTAAAAAAAAAGTTTTCTATAAATGTATTACAATACAAGTAAAAACTGTGATTATTTTTTAATAACATACTTATTGAATGTGGAAAGGAAAACTTCTTTCATTTAAATATTCCCGTTCTTCTCTCCTATATAATCAAGTATAAATAAGGTATGTGTAATAAAAAACAAAACAATGGACATGGAAGTACAGTTTGAAATATGTATAAAAAAATACATACACATCTTTATTTCATAATATTTATTTGCTTTCATATATACATATATTTTTTTAAAAAATAAAATAAAAAATATAGCTTTATTTGTAAACTCTTCATAAAAAATGCACTTTCATCACTTTAAATAATGCACAATCTCATATATGTTATTTAAAACATTAATTCCCTCTTATTTCATTGAATTCATGTTAAAAATAAGGGAGCATATTTCTTCTGTTTGCAAAGTTTCTTTAATGAACATAGAAAAAAGTAATTTAAAATACTTTTTTTAGGGGTCGAAAGGGGGAATGGAAGGGGAGGATTTGATTGATATTTTTGATGAAAAATTAAATATTTCAGATTAAATTTATACTTTTGAAAATTAAGAGTTCAGATACATAATTTTATATTTGTTTTCATTAATCTGATTTTTATTACAGCAGAAAAGTATTATAAAAAGCCAATTTTTATAGCAGTGTACTGCCACCTCCAAAAAACATCCAAGTAAATTATACAAGGGGGAATTTTTCTTTTAACTCTCAATATATAACATTAAAAAACAATAACAATGTTTCATGCACACATGTCATGAATAAAGATATTTAATTAAACATTTACCTTCTAGTTTAGAAGCAGATGGAATTTATTCTCCTGGACTGGAACAAATCTAAAAGCATATCCTAAGACTGGAAATAAAACAAATGATTACATGGAAGAATATGAAGGTGTATTATATCCAGAAATACGAAAAAACAATACTCATAGCATATAAATGCAGATTTTGTAGTTTTTTTTCTCTTGTTCACACATTTATGGAATGGTAATTTATAAAATGACTGCAAGTTTTCATAACCACATAAATCATTAAAATTTTACACACAATAATTTAGTATTCTTAAAAAGGAAGGGTGAGCTGAATGTAAATAGCATTCAAATGTCACTTAGTTTAATGTGTAAAAGTTTTTTTTTTTTTATTTTTAAATCTATATCTTGCATATTACAAAAATTGCACATTATTTTTTTTTTAAATCATAAAACATGGAACATTTTCTAAATCACATAATTACTGATTGAATTTTTTTTGGAGGGGGGGACTAACAAGTTTAAACAAGAAAATATGTCAATACATGTGAGCCATTTTAATTGCAGAGAAAGGATTAGCAAAACTGCATTCAAATGGGTATTGGAGATGAATCTATAGAATAGATATTTATCGAGATTGTTTTGTTAAGTAGTAATTTTCCTTTAGCTTTCATAGTTACTATTGTAGATAGATGTGGAAATCTTGGAGACTATGATTATGGTCTCCAAGAGAAATATAGAATATTTTTAGAAGAATAAATAGAGAATTTTCCAGAAAAACCTTCTGCTGTCTGGTTACTAATTTCACTATCTAAAAAATGCAAAATGTATGATATTATTAATATTATAAGAGTTAAAAAGAAAAGGTTGAAAAAATGTTTCATGTCTTTCATTTACAATCCATGGATTAACGAATCTTTCTTCAATATCAAGGATAACCAATTATCAGATAAAATTTCAAACTAACATATTAGTACAACTATAAATTTACCAAATTCAAGGTATCAGAACAAACTAGCATACTTATAGAATCAGATCAACTGAATCAATTGATACATGGGTTTTTTATGTGTGTGTATAGCTTTTGACCAATAATACATGATATCACAAACATAGCATTATTCAAAATATTTAAGTTTGCTACTATACAATTTAATCATTCAAAAATAAATAAAAGTAAAATAGAAAAAGCTTCCTTAGTTTTGTTGTACTACCCTATAACATATATGAGAATTTACTCGTAGAAAATGAAATCAATTTTGTGTGATTAATGCCTGACATTCCAATTAAATTTTAAATTTTTTTTCAGTAACTGAAGGCCCGAGAAATTTATATTAATTCTTATATTAGAGAAAAAGACCAACTTTGTAAAATATAAAAAAAACTAAGATCTAACCCAATAGCAGAAATATCAAAACAGGGGGGGGGGGGGGAACAAAAAAGGAGAACCCCCCTTTATATAGATGTTAATTTGCTCTATTGGTTGAGATACAGAAGCTAAAAATATTGTCTCAGTTGCAGTTCTAATAATTAATTTCTAATTTATGAAAAAGGTAATTTAAAAAAAATTATGTTATTTTTTTTTGAAGACTCTCAGGTTAGGTCAACCTTTAAGGTGCTTACCATAACAGCTAAGGTGCTTACCATAACAGCTAAGGTGTTACCATAGCTGAGGAGAAGCTCTGTTCCAGAACAAAGGCAGATCTCAAGTATTCACCACATGGACTTCATTTATCATTATATTTTTGGATCACTTAGACAACCCGATTTCATCAAAATAATATTAATTTGATTTTGTAATAACATACTTTTTTTATTTTAAATGTAATGACGATTTATGTAATATATCCGTAAAATTAAAAATCTTGAGCTAGGTACCTTTCAGGTAGAAAAAGAAATTGTTACGAAAATGCCAACTATTCTAGATCAGAGGTCACCAAAGTGGTGGTTCGCAAGAAAATTTCGCTGGTTCTCAGAAAAATGTGGAACTTATTCACTCATCACGTTAAGTTATGTTTTAAGATGCATTGATTGTGTTCTTAGATCACAATATTTTTATACATATATTTAACACTTAAAAAATCCTATTAATGGTCCGCGGGATTTAAATTATGAATTTACTGGTCCGTGAGATCAAAAAGTTTGGCAACTGCTGCTCTAGATGGTGGAAATTACACAGTATATTATTAAATAATTCTACAAATGCTCCATTTTTATGTATCTATCTACATAATCACTGCTTAAATCAATAAGACCTAAAATTTCAACAATTATCTAAAACAGTCATGTTCTCACAGTTCAATAGCATAACCCTTTTAATTTAGTGATCATGGCAAAACCAACATTGTGAGAACTATAAAAGCATTATGTATTAGGTGTCCGGGCCATTTGTACAGACATGCCGATGTTTTTCCGACCATAAAAATAACTTTTTCAAAAATTGAAAGGACCACATGTAGAGAACACCCACCAACACAATGTTGAAAAGGACCTCAAACTAATGGAAATCAACCGATGGAAGGCCATCGTGACTGATAGGGTCAATTGGAGGAGAATCAGCGAGTCAGTCTTGGCCTGCAAAAGGCTGTTGAACTTATGAAGAAAAGAATTTAATGACCAAAAGGGGAATATGTTCACTTTTAAGCTATACAGACATATCTAGCAATACATGAGCTGATAAAATTAAATTTGTATGTTATATAAAAGATGATTGCAAAGATCTTTGTTACAGCATAATAAGAATTATTCTTGGAAAAAAGGGAGGGGTAAGAAAACTGTACAAAGCCAAGTCATAGATTCTAAACTTGAATTAATTATCCTCTGTTCAAATTTTAAAAGTTTGAATGACTACATAACAGATCAAACACAGTAAGTTAACAAATATATGAAGGTTTTGCTTGCTTTAGAAAGCAGTGAAATTGGGAGACAAATCAAAAGAATTTTGTTTTCATATTGGTGAAATGATAAAGGAAACCCATAAAATTTTTCATGATGCACTGAGAAGAATTTGAAAATGGTTTCAATTAATTTTGTCATGTTTTTGAGAACAAAGGAAATGGAACACTTGGTATCTATCAACTTGATAAGATATTTTTTTCCGAAAACTTGTATAAATCAAGTAGATAAATTAATCATCTATGAATTAATGCATTTGTATATTTTTTTTAATCACTTGAATTTTTGAAAAAAGTTAAGAAAGAACTTTTGCTTCATTTCTTATTGAATGATAGTATCACTGTGCATCCATATTGTATTTGCCTATATTTGGTGTGCCCTGAAATTTCAATTTAAAAAACCTAAATTGTTATTTAAATTTATTTAAAATGAAACTTTTTTTTACTAGAGTACAAATATTATATAAATTTATGTTGCAAACATTAAAACCATTTCAGCAGAGCAAATCCAGAATTGTATATCTAAGCATAATCTTCCGTACAAAAAGAAAAAAATTAATACTGAAGCATTAAAAAAATATCAAGTAAAATATTTAAAAACAAATATATTTTTCATAACATTAAAAGAAATTTCAGAAGCTATAGTACATAAATATTTTTGTAAACCAAGCCTTTAAAAAAAAATTACAAAAAATCACTTTTAACATATTAAGCAAGCCCATACAGTAAAAATAAATGTTAAAAAAAAAAAAAAATCGGAATATATTTTTAAAAAATTTAGTTTTATACACATACAATCCCACATTTCCCTCCAACATAATTGCCTTCCTTTTCTGTACACTGTGAGAGCAGCTACACAGGGTGAGTTTTCTTAATCCTTTTCAAAAGTCTCTTTTGCCCAATCTTCAATAACGCTCTGGACCTCATTGTTGCTTTTAACTTTTTCCTACTTATAAATGATTTCAGAGAAGTGAAATTCTGAAGCCAGATCAAATCTGTAAGAAGGATGATTAAAAATATCCTTACTAGGTTAGTCCAAGAGTTGTATAGCGACATTGGTAGCGTGGAGCACATGCAACAAACAGATTCTTTTTGTTAACATTCCCTGTTTTTTCCTCTATAGTTTATCTTTCTTCAGCATATTCAGTTTTTGTATCCCTTTCGGTTTCAAAAGGCAGGGGTTATGATTTTTCTGTCTAAAACAGCCTTTAATTTTTTTTTTTGCTGTAGGTGAGGTGGGATGACCTCAATGCATTGTTTAATAAAAATGTGGGTGCACTGCATTGGTAATTAGAAAAATTTAATCCCTTTTCAGTTTGAAAAGTTCAAACATGAAAATGTGATTTGTGTTAATTTGATTAGTGTTTTGGAACTCATTTTGCACATAATATTTGTCAACCAAGCATTTCAATAAAAATTCATATAAAAGAGATTGGGAGATTTTTGTAAACACTGTGCTCATTTCATACAAAATCAATCAATGGTTGTCATGAATTATGAACTTCTGCTCATTTTTTTGTTCATCATGAACATTTCTTCTACCAACTTTAAACTCGCAACATCCTCATAAATAGTTTTTATTAAATTACAAATCTGGTATCATGTTTCCCTTCAAAAGAAACAGGAATGTTTCCCTAAGCTTGCATTAGGTGGGATTTGAAATCAAGAAATTTATATCAAACAACATAAATATCTAACCAAGATGAATGCATGTTCTGCCCCTAAGATCAGAAGAGCAGTGCAGCCAATTTCACTGAAAAAACAACAACAAACCCTTTAAGCATTAGAGGCCTGGTATTCTTACTTTCAGGGTATGCACCTCATATTTGCTCATTGCACTATAAAAGAAAATAAAGGTAAAAATACTCAGGAATTGTTGAAAAACTCAAAGGAATGAATATATATGTTTATTTCAGTAGAAATAATAAATTGCAAGCATATTTTGAATGTAATAGTGAATGATAAAACACCAATCATCTTAAAAAAGAACAGGACAGAGGTAATATCTAAATGATTTGGCCCAGCATGTATTTTTAGTACGAATGTACTTTAGTTGTGGCTTTTGAAAAGGGAATGTAATTTAAGATCTGCCTTTTGAAAATTACAGTATTTCACTTCTACTTTTTTTTATGATTTATAGAGTACAATAATCAAAAGCATTTGTTGATAAAATTGAAAACAAATTGTACCCAATTTGAAACAATGAAATTATTACACTAATATAAAAAATATCTCATATAACAACACAAGACACGAGTCACATAATTAGCAAATTAAATAATTTGAATAATCATGATGTAATTAAATTGTTTGAAAACAAAACACTTTCTTGGAAAATAACATATTCTTTAAGAATAAGCTTTTGTGTTAGAAATATTAAATGAGTTTTTTAAAAAGCATGCTAAGCTTAATTGTTATACTTTCCAAGAGTTTCAAGATGCTTTCAGTGAACCAGATTCAAAATAAAAAAAAATTACTACATACTTATAAAAATAACTAAGCAGACAATAAATTGGAGAGGAAAACAAAAATTACTCATTAACAATAAAATTAAATGTTGAAATTTCCATGTAAGTAATAAAGTCTATTTAATGTACTGAAATCATTAATATTTTAGGGAGGAAAACACTTCTGACAAAAAAAAAGTCCAAGAAAACAATTGAATATAATTTAAAAGAAATTGTACATAAAAATATCAATGAGAAGTTTCAGATATATAAAATTTTTTAGTAACATTAACATAATATGAATATCTAAATAAAATGAAAATTAATGTTTCTTGTAATATTTGGAAAATTTGACAAGCTTAGATTCGTTTTCATAACAATTTTTTGATTAAATGACCAAATTTTGTAAGCAAGAACTAGACTATTTCTTAAAATTAAGTAAATTCGTGATAAAAGTTTGTATTTACATAGCTAATCAAATGCAGCATTTTGTGTGCTTTAAAGTATTAAGTCTGTAATGATCCTAAGTTACTATAAATAGATTTATTAAAATCATTTCATGCACGTCAGCCAAATTTCCCCCCACTAATTGCACACAATAGATAAGGTATTAGTTTTACCTACAATCTGGTAGAACTATGAACCTTTGCACAGTTGATAAAATATATAGAAAAATTAAAAATATTTTTACTTAACTAGAAAATTTAGTTTATCAATATTTTTTTATACATCAATAAATGGGGAAAAGAAGGAAAAAACTCTCAACTAAACATCATTGACATTAAAAATCCAATATATATTTTAAGTTTTCTCAATTATAAAGATTATTTAGGTATATTATTTAATATTAAGTCTTATCAATATCTTGATATTTTTGCATTTGGCAGAAAAGAACTTGGAATTGGTTAAAGCATTTTAATTCATTGCACATTTCATATTAGTTTTGCATATATAAGTAGTTTTCCCCTTCATATCTCTAAATTTTTTATGAAATTACTATTTTGTTATAAACAATTTCATGAGTCAAAACTATTTTTAGAATAATTTCTAACACATGTGATTAGTTCAGAAAAACATATGACTGAAATTTACACAACACATTTAAAAGAAGTATCACTTTTTAAATGCTATTCAACATTCTTCAGGAGCCATCTGTAAAAAAATTCCCATACAAAAAAAAAGCACTGGTTTTTAAATGTGTTGTTGTATACAGGGTTTCCAAAAAATATTTAAAAAGCTGGTTTTGTCAGAGAGATGTTATGCGTCTTAAGGATTATGTATTAGATGTTAGGTTATACACTTATGCATTAAGTGGTTAATTTATTAAGATTTCAACAATACTGTATTTAATGTGCAATTGTATCCAAGTGAACAAAATTTGAAACCAAATGTATCTACATCTTTCTTTGTTAGTTCAATTTCTCTAAATTAAACGTGATAATTAACTCTTTCTTACTAGAACAAAATTGATATTATCTGTTAAAGCTCTAAGCATTTTAAAGAAAATGAAAGAATAGTAAAGAGAGTATACTTATTAATACATATATTTAAATATATACTGTTCTTTCATCTTAGAATTTAAAAAACAGACTTAATTTATTGTAGTTACTTTTGTTAAAAAATTTTTATTTTAAAGTACTACCAATGTTTAATGGTTTGTATGTCAAAAATATAATTATTCTCAAAATTTTCACCAAGAATTTAAGTATCTTTCAAGATTTACTTATTCTTTGGACTTAGATTAAGTTCCTTGTTTATCAGCTTTGATTGTTCCTTATTTTGTGTGCTATTCATAAAATTTAATAATTAGGAGGGAAAAAAAGGCACTTAACAGACTTCATAGAAAACTGTATTTACAAATATGTCTATCTTTACTAATAAATCCGAATAAAAAAAATATTTAACTTTTAATACTTTCCTCGAAACTGACTATTTCTATGCATTGTGAATATAATTTGATAAGCATTTAGTATCTTTTATTTCTTGAAAGAAGCAATAGTCATCTTTAATAACATTTATATCTTTTCAAGGTCAATGTTCTATATCAATAACATTACTGAATGGTCTTTTTTCAATTAATAAATAAGCATCAAAAGAAAGAGCAGAAGAAATTTCACCTCACTGTTTAGTTTCTAATGTCACAGAAAATAAACCCTCATTCAAAATGTTCCTTTTTTTAACCAAGATTTAGAAAATTGTTTTTATTGGTTATTTTATAAAAAAACATGCACAGATTTACAGAAAGGTGTAGTTGAACAATGGAAATGCATTATTTGAAAACTGGGGTGAAAGGAATAAAAAAAAAGGCAGCAAGTTTTTTTTGTTAGAATTAATGTCAGTTTTCAAAACAACTTTTCCTTCTTTTAACACCATTCTCCTACTTTTTTTTACTAATTTAGTCAAACCAAGTGAAGAGTTCAAGTATAACTATAGACATTCAAAACAAGTTTATACAACCATAATTTCCTCCCTAATAAAGAAAATGTACAATGTGTAAATCGATAATACATATGTACAGATTTAGATACATTTTTATAAAATATTATGTTTAATCTATCAAAAATATAATTTAATATACTCCCCCTTCTAATAACACTTTGGTAACAAAATAGTTGTGTGAAAATTGTTTTTGACAACACAGAACTAATAAACTAAAACACAGCATGCAAAAAACTTTTTAAAAGCACATCCTAGTATTACTGAAAATGACTAAAAATTAAAACATGCTTTAATCTATTAAACAACGAAAAGCCACTTGGTGCATACACAAAAAGCTTCCTTCTATTTTCTTCTAAAAGTTAAAATACACATTTTAAATAATTTGAATTTGGAAGTTAAAATGCTTTTAATGAAATTAAGGTTCTGTATACATTCACCCAATCAAAAAACTATAAAATAACGTTCTCATTTTTACCGCAACAATCAACCAAATCAAAAATCAGACATACACACCGTTCAGCAAAGAAACTTTATTGAAACAGACAATCTTGCATAGTTACAAACCAAAGACTCAAAACGACTCACAGCAAATAGTCAATTACCAATCACATCCATTTACATTCTCATAGGTGATATTACACCTGTTATCTATTTTTTTTTAAATATTTTAAATCAAACATCACCATAACTTCCATACATTAATATCCAGTACTCGCACACAAGTTAAACAGTATTAAAGAGAGTGAACATGCATAAAAGATAAACACTGAAGTACAAGTAAAGTATTCAGGTAATAAACCTTGCAGCATTTTCTAGATTTTAATTATTATTATAATACTCTTTCTTAAAAAAAAATCATAAATGGAATTACAATTCATTGGTAAGCTTCACACACATATAACAGAAGTCATACTTAAAAGGAAAAAAAATTTTTTTTTGTTTCACAAAAACATAGCATAAAACAGAAATAAAAATAATAAAGATAAAGGAAAGAAAGGTTTGTACTTCTTCAAATAAAAATACAATAAATAACGATGATTAAAATTAACCCACTCTGAGATCTTAATTACCAACTGTTATTTGCTGTCCGTTATTCTGTTTCAATTTACTTTTAAGAGAAAATATAGGATTGTTATTATCTTAACAAAAATATTTAACATTTATACAGAATTCATTCTTGGCATGCTTTGCAGAGCAGCCGATACAAGAGCAACTACGCTTGTTAGTGCATACCTTTTTAAAAATCTCAAATACAAATGTTTGTACACCTTTGCTCCAGATTTGATTTCTTAATAAACAAAATTCTGGATTTTAACAAATTACTAATAAGCTTAACCATATTAACAGAAGAATAAATGATCAAAGACTGGGTTAATGTTAACATTTTTTTTTTTTTTTGCAAATTACTAATGTAAATAAAGAATTACTTAATCTTCAACACAATATAAACACACTTAATGAATTCCTTTCACCCCCTTACAATAACTTCATGATAAAATCACCCTAAAATGATCTTTTTTTAAGAGCTTTTCAGAATGATTTTTAGTGAACAGTCCCACAAAACATGACTACTAACAAAAACCGAAGTTCATTATTTCTAATTAAATGATATATTAAAAGAGCACATTTCCAAAGAATTTCTATTTTTTTTGTTTTTATAAAATCTTTTATAATATCAACTTGTTATATTTACTGAAGGAATGAAACAGCATAATAATAAAATATGAAAACAATACTTGTTTCATTAATTGATGTTTTAACTTTAAAGAACAAACAAAATCCCCTCCCCTTAATTTGACATCTAAAAATTATAATATAACACAAGAATTAATATGCAATAAAAATGCTAAAGAAATATGCATATAAAAAGATAATAAACAAAGTGTAAAATTCCTCCTAATCTATTTTTTGCATGAGAGAGAGAGCAATGGTAAGCCAGTCTCATTAGTAATAATGAGATGTTAATAAAAAGACATCCAAAATGTTACCAGCTACATGGATGAGAGATGGGAACAATTTTTAATAGAGAGCAATAGTAAGTTAGATAGTACTGAACACTATGCAAGGCATATAGCTTTAAGGTTAAAATATTTCTTTCACAATCAAAATTAATTAACTCTCAAAATAAATGAAAAATTTCATTTAAAACAATACTTTTGTTTTTTGATCAAAGATAAAGTCAAAATAAATAATTTAAAATAACAATTATGACTAACAAAACATACTTAAAGTAATTCAATTCAAAATTTTTACAAATAAAATAATAAGCAAGATTCAATAAAAGTTTGATAGTGCGTAATTGAAATTTTTAAAAATATTTTTATCATCAAAAATAATCTGAAGCCTTCAAAAAAATACATTTAAAACTAGAAAATAATTAATTATACTCTAAACTCTAGGCATAGTACTTTGAATTATTAAAAGAAATCTACTTGAATTAGGTTAAATATTTGAATCAAAACTTTCACAACGTACATAAATTACTTTAGTTTTATCACTATGACATGTTATCTAGGCATCAGAGAAATATATGTGCTCTCATAAAAAACCCCTTTTTTCACCCACTTTCACTTATACATCACTTATCTAATTAAAAATGAAAGAAAATTTATTCAAAGACATATCTATAATTATATACATGCTTAATATATAACTTTATATTAAGTTGCAGCATCACACATTTCAAACCTTGCGTTCAAAAAATTACATTAAGAGTCATATATTCAAAAATCTGAACATCTTATATACATCACAAGATAAAAGTGTAACTTTGTATTACATTACGGTAAAATAATTTTTACAACTTTTCTTTAAACTGCTTTCTCAATGTCACAAATCTTAAGCTAGACTTCATTTTTATTTTATTAAAATCATGCTCAATATAGAGCAAAATACATAAAACCTTCAGGCAAGGCACTTTTTCCATGTAACACATGCAATCCCATTTAGACAAAGAGGAATGATAACACCCATTCATTAAATAAACATCATGGATTGCGATTCACTTTTTCACATAAATTACATATTCTTAAAAAAAAAAAAAAATTCCTCTTTAGCACATTCTTCACATATTTAAATATAACTGACACTCTTATAAACAATTTCATAACAAAATAATATATATTTGGATGTTTAAAAAATTAAATGCCAAACAAACAATGTCGAGTTATGAAACCTGCTTCCTGTGTCAAAAAAGAACCAAAGACTAGGATTATTATGGAGGTGACAAAGATATACTTAATATGTGCTGAAGTAGTTTGCAGAGAAAGGTTTATTGAAGAATATGAAAAAGTATTGATTTGTCCAAAAATGAATCTAAGAAATGTCAACAAACCTACAGGTTTCAAACTCAACAAATTATGAGATGATGATTACTGGTGAAGATAAAAAAAGTGCTTTTAATTTAAAACCTGCATGCTATAACCTTTTGCATCTCTTGGATTCCATTGTATTGGTCCTTCGCTGTTGCCTGAAGGCTGGTTCATCCAAGTCGGACAACCATTACCACCCATATTAGAATTTCCAGGATTAGAGGTATTGACATTTGGATTTGGACAGTCTTCAGAACTGCCTTGGTTAGTTATACCTCCCAAAATACCAAGACTAGCTTGACCCAAGGCTGCAGCAACAACAGCAGAACTCAATGGTAAAGCTGCTCCTAAATTCAAAGCACCCATACTCAAAGTTGGCGGTGTAGTATTCATGCCTTTACCCCCACCTTGATTAGGATTTGGATTACCCAAACCTAAAGTGGTACTTAATTGGGCCAAATTAGGAATATTGTCACCCCCTCGAACAGGCATGTTATAAGGTGGTTGATTCCAAATATTGGCATTTCCACCATGGTGTCCAGGACCAAACCCAGCAGGATTATGTGGAAAAGTCACACCTAAAGCCCGACTATCTGACTTCCGGTTGTGATAATTGGCATTTGCATTCTTGGGAACAGCACTGCTAACAAGTAAACTTGCACCTTTTACAATGTGATCCTCACCACACAGACTTTGAGCAACTTCAGGATGTAAAAATGTCACAAATGCAAAGGCTCTGAATGGTTTGGGGATAAAAACATCTGTTACCTCACCAAATTTAGAGAAGTAATCTTCCAAGTCATCAGCTGTAATATCTTCTGTGCAGCGTCCAATGAAAACCTTTCGGTTCAGTTCGGCAACTTGACCATCCTGCAAAATATGAAATATTTTATTATTATAAAATGAACAAATAATGTATAAAAAATTAATGAGCATAATTTGAAATAATTTCTTTATATCTTATATGATGACTTTGCATACAAATATGAATATGGAAAAAAATTCCAGCATTTTGAAATAAATTTTAGAAAATATATACAGAATTGGGAGCAAAGTAACTGGGACTTAACCATATAAAAAGTCAAATTACTCTAAATATCATAACGACAATTGCGATGCTGTCATCTCTGTATGATACAAATAGAAAATACTAAATACTAATAATCTCAATAATTAAATAGAATCATTTTCTTATTAAACAAAACAGCACAGATACTGTTCAGTGTATTTAAATAAAAAATGAGTGACAACCAACCTTAGAATTCGGGATTCTGACATCACACCATCTTCCATCAATGAGGTGTCGTTTTGATAATGCACGAGCCTGAGATTCATAATTGCTGAATCGGATAAAGCCAAAGCCTTTGGATTGTCCTGTTTTAGGGTCTTTTTTAACCTAATAGAAAAGAAAATATTATTAAAAGTAACTAAGTATAATGGTATTTATATCAAAACATTCAATGTCTGTGAATTATGTTCCGTTTTAAACAATATTATGAAAAATTTCAAAAATTGTTTTAATCTGTATAACATGTTTTACGAAACATTTTAATTTTGTAACATGTTTTGAAAACAGGTTGTCTAAATAATAAATCAGACAAATATGAAACGAGAGAATACAACCCAAAATAAAAATAGGGCGCATAATCAGTAATGTTCAATTGAATTATAAGTGTTCTGCATTGATCAGAAGTTCTCTGATCATCAGGAAGGTGAGAAACAACATTCTAGATTAACAGGAAGTGATGTAAATATACACAATGCAAGAAATGTTAACGCATTTCTTTGGAAAGGAGAATCCAGTTTTATATTTTAACTATGTGTTCAATTAAGAAACAGAATATAAGACCTACTTGTGCCATAAGAACTTCTCCAAATGATTCAAAATACTGACGTAATTCTTGTTCAGTAGTTTTCCAGGGTAATCCCAATACAATAAGATCTGAGCATTTGTGTTTGGTTTCCATTCTCTTAGTCTTCGCAGAACTATTTTCCAATTGATCACAAGATTTTCTTTTGTTTTCAGTAACTGCAATAAGTAATAAATTTTAAAAATCAAAAATTTAAAAAATAAAGTACAATAATATATTTGTTATAAATATGGAAATAAAAACACCAGTTGTCCTTTTTTTTTTTTGTAAAATAACTTTAATTTTATTCTAAACTAAGTTTACAAGCAAAATTGCAACTTCTAGCATTTATAATTTTAACCCGCTCAGAACCATGATCATGTATATGTGATCACTTCATAGAACATGGTATCATGTATGAGATTGTGATTTCAAATTTCTAAGACTCGTTATCACATTGGTATGATCTTAATTTGAAGGGTATAGAATTTGGAAAGATCATAAACTATAAATTTTGCCATATTTTATTACAATTAGGATTTTATATGAATTTTTAAAAGGATTTAGGCTTAAGAGGAAAAAAACCACCTGGTCATGAATGGGTTTAAGCAATTAAGTTTTTTCATTAAAAATCACTTTTTAGACTTTAATAATTTTAAACTTCCACACATATTAAAGCTCCTATATACCCATTATTCCAACATTCACATTACATCATATGAACATTTTAGACAAATTAAGACTCAAACCTGAGTATTTCAATCATTAAATTAATGTCTTACCACAAGTCAACCTAGTGGTAAAACATTAAATTGTAATACTGTAACATTAAAACATTTTAATGTTACAGTATTCCTTGCACATCTTATAAATAGCAGAAAAAATAAGTGTTTGAATATGAAATAACTTGTTCTTTTTTTAAAAAAGAAATTATACCAACACATATTGAAAAATCTAAGAAGTATCTTGGTGAAATTTTGTTTATTTAAGTACATTATTAAATATAAATTATTCAAAATTTTGAAGTTAAAACTGAAAAAATAAAAATGTTACACAATTTGGTACTTTCATATCATACCATCAAACAATTTTGCAAATGCTGTCATCCCTATTATTAACCCTCTAAGTGGTCTGCACTTAAAGTCTTGCCATTCTGGAGATGCTGCAAAAATGCACCGCACATATTTTTTTTGCTTTCAGGTGGGGTTCTCAAAAGCGGTTGAGCCGTATTTTTAAGAATGCGGCTCGGCCGCTTTTGGGAATATTGCTTGAAGGCAAAAAAAGCATCTCTGGAATGGCGGAATTTTACGTGCAGACCGCTTGGAGGGTTAATAAGTTCTAAAATGTACAGCAATAGTCTCTACTACCAGCTACACATTACTGCATTTGACGATATTTTTTGATTTGATGAATTTGGTTGATGGTATAATGTGCACAATTTTAAATTAATACATTTTTATAGCCAACATATAGCTTAATATTATAATTATTTTCAATTCAGTCTCTCCGTAGCTAAGCTTTTTATTATTTTAAGAACACATTTAAGTACTTCAATTAATTAATTATTTTTTTTGACTAATTTGATTGAGGAGTCACAATGCCCTTATGATAGCAGTAATAATCAAGATTCATGTTCAAGTTAATGTTTTAAATATTATTTATATATATAAATAAAGTTTTACAAAATATTTAACATTCCTTCAAGAATAACTAGTATCAAATATTAATATATAATGCTGAGAATTAAAACTTTCAACCCCAGTGAAATTTGTTTTGTTTACGTTAATAATTAAACAGTTGTTCTTGTACATTAAAGTTTGGAAGTTTATTGGCCATAAACATAATCTACTTTATTTTCATTTAAATTCAACATTGGTTGTTCTCGCAATTCATTTTTAAGTGACTAATTTAGATTCCCTGTTTAAGATGCTGATTACACCCATGCATGCATATATTTAGAAAATGTGAATTTTTAAGAGGGGTAACTATCATAAGTGCAAGATTTTTTTTTATTTAAAGCTGTGAGCAGTGACCTTGAAAACTTTGTTATGTCTGGCACACAGGCTAGCTTTCCATTTTAAGGTGACTTGGTACCCTTTGAACAACTTTCTTTATTTATGTATTTAAAAAATCATATTTTATCATTTTTTACTTATTCACACAATTTTAAAAATTGAAATTTTTTGAAGAAAATTTGGAAAATTTTAAAATCCTACTCCTTCTGTAAAAATTAATTTTTAGACCTGAAATTTTTTTGTAATATTCTTATGGATGTTCTAAACAGCTTTAGGGATCAATTTTACAATAACTTAATTCGTTTTCGAGAAAAAAAATAAAATTTTGATATGCATGCTAAAAATCAACATCTTTTACATTTTATTTTTTTTTAAAAAAGTATTCAGTTTACAGCAAAACGGATCCCTAATTTTATTACATGCATTTATACATTATTACATATTATTTATTACATACATATATAACCCGCAGGAAAAAAAATGGAAGTGATTGGTAAATGATTGTGGAAGGAGTAGCATTTTGAATGCACTAAATGTTTCAAAAAACAAACTGAGAAAAACCACTTTAAAGTTTATAATTCTGAAAAAATAATTATAATAAGCTTAATTAAACTTAAAATACCACTTTAAAATATTAGTTACACATTTTTATACATAATCAATTTTTAGAGAGTATAATTGCACAAGAAAATTCTTTTTTCCTATTGACAGAAATTTTAGTTTTTTTTCTTCTTATAATATTGAAGTATTGCATTTGTATGAAAAATATATCAAGAATAAGAACTGAAATTATAACATTTATTTAAATGCCTTAATTTAAAAATTTTACATGCACACATTTCACAAAGAAAACAAACAAACAAATGTATCGTATTTCCTCTGTAATATTCTGCTTCATATATTACACATTCTTTTTTTAATGTTATTATTTCTCTTTATAAAATAATTTTTTTTATCAAAACACTTTTTTTTTCTAAAAAGGGGTATGGCTGAATTGCCTAATTTGTCTTCAAATGAAGTTTTATTCAACTTCTAACTTTCCGACACATGTACAAGTGATACATCAATCGAAAGCTAATAATGCAAAGAATAAGATTAAATGAAAATAAAAAACAATAGGTCTGTCATTTTTGGGGTACCAAGTCCTCTTAAGTGTGATTATAAATTATTATTTATGTTGCTTCATATCTTATTTTTGATGCATAGAAGAGAATGTTTTTTTGCCTGAATATGTAGAGAGCAGATGTCATAAGTTACAAATAAACTATTTCCAGCATTGAACATTTTTTCTATTTTAAACAGTTTTATGGATGTATACTTGTGTTAAGAAATTGAATTTCTCAGGTAAATATTTCTAATAGATAATACAAAGGAAAAAGAGAAAAGAAAACTATTTTAGACAAGAAAATTTTTTTCCTCCTTCAATACATAGAAGTATAAGTCTGAAGATTCATAAACATTTATGCAAAGAACAACAGTTTGCCATCCGTTTTGATAGCTATATATGGAAAGTCAAATATAGCTATCAACATTTAATGACAAAACATATATAAAAATAGCATGGCTCACCTTTTTTTCCCCAGCTTCAAACTTTATTATATTCTAACACAAGCAAATAAAATTTTATTAAAAATTTAGTGTACTGAAATGTTTATATGATATGGATTTTAAAAGGAGAGGTTAACAAAGCCTATAAGGTTAACCTCAACACTGTTTTCGAAGATGAAAGAAAAATATGCAAAATAATAAGAAACAAATCTAAATTATTTTAATAGTTAGTTTCGCAGCCTCTTAACTTTTACAGGCAGTTTGTCGTTGTATATTTTTACAAAGACCTTGATTTTTATCATGGTGAATGTAATACATATGGGAAATTAAATTTCTATTTCATGAATTTTCCATATAACGAACCTTTTTTTGGGATTGAGTGACTTTCTAAAACAGAGGTCCGACTGTTATATGACTATTTTTATTCATTAAAATTTTATTGCAGTATTCCTAAGGCAACAGCAGCCTAGTGGATATGAATGGTGTGTCATGAGTTAGGAGCCCCTAAAGACTTGCTTTATAGAGGTGCCAATACATGTTAAATTTGTCAAGGCTCAATGCCCTCCAATAAATATGGTGTCGAAGTTCAGAGAGAGAGAGGTGCCAGCTTAAGCATCACCTTTATCACTTGACAATGGTTGAAAATGATGAGATCTATTGCCAAAAGCTCTCATGTTGCTTTATAGCATGATATTATTATACACTCACTCATTGCAGTAATCCTGTTATTTTCACGGTTTCTTTCTGTGGAATAATGAATATCAGTACTTAAGTATTATTGCAACCTATTGGTGACATTACATGAGACAAAGCGCCTGGTTTCTCATTCAGCGCATACGACACTTAGGAAAGCGGGGTTGCCAACTAACAAGTTACTAATAGAGTTGGTTGATTGTTGCGTAAGTACATGGATATCTTTACAGCATAATATTTACTAAGGCACTGAAGTATCTAAAAGCATACAGGTTAAGAAAAAGATTTTTTTTAAAATTTTAAATCAGCACTAAGTATAACTGAACATTTGCAATGTCTATCAACCATGATCCCTCAGTTACTTTGAACATAAAAGTATATATGATTTTGAGTCAAATATTCTACATGTAATATACATTTCATAATTTTCTATTACATATTTAGAAATAAAAAAATTTAAAAGAAAGGAAAAGAAATGCATTATTTAAAATGTGTTGAGTGAAAAAAAATGCTTTCCTAACAAAAATCAAATTTGCTTGCAATCAAAGCGATGCAATACAAAATACCTAATTTGATTCAGAATTGAATTTTCAATAAACCATGTCAGACCCAACCAAAAACTAACTGTAATGTTTCAGAACAATTTTAATTTAAAATAACATTTATCTTTCACAAATACTTCATACAAATTAGAAAAATACATAAAATTTTTAAGAGTCGCGTGTTTTCAATTATCACTATAATGAGATCAACAACATTGACACAGTTAAAAATAACGAGGCCAAGGCGAACTAACTAAGCCTAACTTTTCACACAGATGTTAATATAAATATAGGGGCGGGGTATAGTGATGCAATAATTACGTACCTTTTGGGAAAACACAAATGTATAAGGAATTGCCCCAGCCTGTCCCATACGGTGGATTCAATTTTCCATCTGTTAATCTGATTCCTCGCATCGTTCCTGTAGATGGATTTCTGTATTTCAATCCACAAGTCCCTGGGAACTGAGCAGCTAAAGTACTCAATAATAAAGTACCATCTTCCTCACAAGGAACTTCAATTGGTTCCTCCCCTTCATCTTCAGCAACTTGAACGTAACTTAGACTCATCTTTCAATATAAATTTAGTTTGTAATGAAATACAAATTCTATTAAATTTTGCTCACATCAATACTACTATCAGTACAAGCTTCGCAATTGCTTAATAACCATAAACAACTCAACATTTAACAACAACTCTTATTGTTGCCACAAATGTGTTCGATCATTATAAATATTTCACCTTAGCAACGAGACACAGAAGTCCTCTTGGAAAATCTATTTTTTCTTGAATTATTTGAGTACAATCATTAAGAAATATATCTTCAAATTGCAAAATTAATCATCTAACGTTTATGATACTTTTGAAATGCACTTCAACTATTATCAAATGTATGACATCTATCCCTCTATTTCTAAAGAATTTTTTTACGTAATTTAATTTTACATGGATTTAAAAAGGGAAATTCTGTAGCCAATTTTTGATTCCGTCTACTTGATAATATCGACTCATATTTCTAGTCCTTTTAAATTCCATACCATTCTGAATTACATTTATTCCAATCTAAAAAAGGGGATTCCCCATTTTGTACGTACAATCATATTTACTAGTTAGTGATAAGGCTTTTATACGATCTTTACCATGAGAAAAGACCAGCAGAGGTGAAACAATTATGCACTTTAAGGGGTTTTTAATTAATATCTTTTAAAGTTTTTAATTAATATCCTTTTAACTAATTGCAATATCGGATTATAAATGGTCAAAACGATTTCCCCGGACCATTCCCCGTCTTTTGGTACCTTTGGCGTGTTTTTGCGTGGTGCGGTTCGTGAGAAGTAAACGCATTAAGCATAGATAGATACATTTGTTTACCTTCGAATTTTAATACTGTAGATATAATGAATAAATTATATTTAGAATGCATTAAAAAATTTAATAACAAAATACAGTAATTTTTTAACTGTCTTTACATGAAGTACCTATAATATGTTGATCTACTTTAAATAGTATTACTTTAAGATATATATTCTTCACAGTGTGTTGTGGGAGGAGAATATGGAGTTCCCCGAAAACACCATTTAGTTCTAAGGGTTCCGGGAGTCGAAAAAGTTTGGAGGCCACTGTCCTATACGGCTAATCGAATAGCTCAATTTAAAATCAAGAACATTAAAAAAATACAAAATATAAATTCTACACACACACACACAATATATTCTTGTTTCTTTTTTAAAATCTGAGTTTTTTTATAATTCAAAAGAAAGAAAGAAACTACGAGTTCAGAAAGAGAGAGGAGATTAGTACAAATTTATATTAACATTCGCAATGATTAAAAAATAAATAAATACATAAATAAAAAAAGGGAGGAGGGGGGTAGAGGGTCACATTTGCAAATTCTTTTTGCAGCTAAAACTGCTGATGGCTCAAAAGGAATTAAATTATGATGTTAATGAATTGATTTATTAAATTAAAAAGGGTTTTTTTGCCTATTTTCTCGCATAGTGAATTTGTTATGTAATTGTGTTACAAAAGAAACTATTCAGCAATGGGATTATAATAATTTCAAGGCTGTAAAAGGATTCATCTTACTCAGAATAATACAGCTCTAACTCTAAAGCAGAGGTTCCCAATCTTTTTTGACTCCTTGACCTCTTACCCCATGTTTTTCGTCTCTTTGGCCAGATCTCTGCTTACCTAATATTAAATTTTTACCCATTTATCAACTTAAATGTCTTTCTGACAGCTGGTATAGTACTACTTACTTTCAGAGATTAAAATTTGTAACTGTAGTGTTTAAAACTTAAGAAACACATGTTACTTAATTTTAAATTTAAATTTAATAATACATAAAATAATTGAGCAACAAATAAAATTGCTTTTAATGGAAGGGGTGAATCTGACTCTTCAATAATTTTTCAACATTTGACATCAATCTTGTCTAGTTTAACCCTAAATTTCATCGGTTAGTAACGTCCAGTCTTTTTTTTTTTTTTTAATTTGGAAACTTTGGGAAAATTTTTGGCAACAGGGAAAAAAAAAAAAAATTTTCTTTTGACATTTCTTTTTTCGGGGTAAATAACATGTCTTTTTAAAACGAAAACTGTTGACATCCGTTTCTAAACTTTACTTTAAGATCTGCATTAGTGCCTACATTCCGATTAGTTCCTCTTGCAATCAGAGGCGGATTAAGCGGATGGTGGATCTGGCGGCCGCCAGGGGTCCCTAGTGCCAGTAGGAGCCACAATCTTGATGGATTCCAGTTATGAATTCGATGTGCAACAAAAAGACCATTAAACGATAATGCAAACGAATGATTTCCCCGGATTTGAGTCGTGTATCAGCCCTAATCATCTTTCTTCCGTATATTTGTATTTTTGCAACCTGTACAAAATTTTCGCATGCGTTTTGTTGCACTAATTTTATTTCGAGTAAACGAATACTATTCAACTGAAACAAGTTCGTTTTTGGTTCACAGTTGTGCTTAGTTATTCTTACCATACATCTTACGATAATGGTAAAAAAAAAAACCCAAACACCAAAAAAAAAAAAAAAAAAAAAAAAATATTGTAGACTAATGAAACTCTGGCAATACATTTGTCTAGGTGGCATATTTAATTAATTAAAGTTTCAAGATCACATGTTAATGTAAGCGCGAGAAGAGCCACTTCAAATGTGAAATGATTTAACATTAAAAACCGGTGTAACAATCAGAATTTTAAATGCAAGCATGCAAACGTGTATACAATGCGTGGGATGGAACTGCATGCCTGTTGCTCTTGGTCGCGGTCAATATATATATATATAAGACTGTTTAATTCCGGTTGTGGATGACACTGTCATTGCCGTCCAATGATGTCCAATGATTGGAGAAAGATCTGGTGAACTAGTAGGCCAAGGCAACACATTGATATTCTATAAAGCATGTTGGGTTACAACAGGGTTGAAAGCGGCCATTATCCTTTTGGAAAACGCCCCTTGAATGATGTTTATAAGTGGCAGTGCAACAATTTAAATCACCATACTGATGTACAAGTTTGCAGTCAGGCTTTGTGAATTAACCTCGAGAGTGCATCTTCAATTAAAAAAAATTGTTCGTGCCAGACTATAGCTTTAGGTGCAGGCCTAGTGTGTCTAGGCTGCAGAAAGGTTGTTTTCAGGCGTTGACCTGGTCTTCTTCTAATCAATATACAGCCATTACTGCAGTGACGTAATGTACACCCCCAGCAATCTCCGAATCATGGGAGAGGGTAGGATTCTAGTGGACCAATAGGGAGCTGACGCCAAGCACGGCTTGGGGCCCAAAACCTGACTTTTCAGGGGAGCCCTAATATTTTCCCCATTACGCCCCTGCAGCACTGACATTAAGACAGAAACAGCTTTGATCGTAGAACATATCGCCATTCCGCTCTCCAAGTGAACACTGAAGTCTCAGATGTCAGTGATTTAGAGCTAATGGCATGAATGCTACAGAGCGTCTAACTGGAAGCTGTTTCCCAAACGATTGATTTGTTACAGTTTACTGTGTCACTTTGGTGCCGAAAAAAATTGTAATTTTTGCTGTAGATGCACTACGATGTTCCCCAGCCATGTGGTGAATACGGCGGTATTCTTTGTCAGTGGTGACTCGTGCGTGGTTGAACCGCAGGTTTCATGAGGTAGTGCCTTCCCAGAAGCAATGCTGCCAAAAAACATGCACAGTGGAAACATTCCTACCAAGTCTTTTTGCAGTATCGTGGAAAGAAAATTCACCTTTTTTCAGCCCTATTGTATTACTTCGTTTAAGGTATCCAACTACGTTCGGAACCGTGATTTTGCAAAAGCGTGTAAATGGATAATATTTATGATATTTAGTGTCACTTAGATTAGAATACATGCATAAAATTGTTTTAAGGACATTATGACAAAAAAAATTATTCAAATACAATATTTTGGCAAAAAATTAACTTAGAATAACCTTTTTTCCAAATGTTCTCCTTTTGTAAAAAATGCTTCTATTGTATTAATATTTTGCCTGTATTCAGCTCAGACCTCTCTACAGAGGCTCAACTAGAATTTTTGAAATGCATAACTCGGAAGTCGGTTTATCCATGTTTTACGAAAATAGAAGGGAGAAATTTTAAGAAAATACGCCGATAATTATTTCAAATGG
>BMAV01003028.1:443252-458935 GCA_019973955.1 Trichonephila inaurata madagascariensis
AAAAGGAGAACATTTGGAAAAAAGGTTATTCTAAGTTAATTTTTTGCCAAAATATTGTATTTAAATAATTTTTTTTGTCATAATGTCCTTAAAACAATTGTATACATGTATTCTAATCTAAGTGACGCTAAATATCATGAAAATTATACATTTATGCGCTTTTTTAAAATTATGGTTCCGAACGTAGTCGGATACCTTAAACTCAGCGAGTTGTTGATAATGGCTTTTTCGTCTTCTTAAAGTCACTCTAGTCTAATATCAATTCTCTACTTCAAATCTCAATGATAAGTAACACTCACGAACTTTATAACACGTATTTAAACTGCACTTGGTTCGCATCTTCAAAGAGACACTATTAACACCACACTTTTCACCCTATCACGAAATTTGAATGAAATTCATCTTTCAGATGTGAAAACTCGCCTAACAAATTTCGTGGATATAGCACAAATCCTTCTTGGTGATGGGATTTTTATTTCCCTCAGTGTATTTTACTCTATTGAAGATAAATGAAACAAAATAAAGTTATTTGATGAGAAAACAAATGAAGTTATGTATTATATCTAGCTCAAAGCAAACTATTTCAAGCCAATTGAATTTAGGCCTTAACAGTAAGCAACTGATTTACCAGGGCTCTCATTTGGAGAGGAAGTGTGACAAGCTCGCAGGCAACAAAAAATAAAAATAATTTTCGGTGAAGGTTAAAAAGTTGATTATGAATTTTTGAAAGGGAAAATTTCATAATGGCAAGAGGGTATGGCAAGAGCAGAACTATCCCGAAGAGCTGAGATTTATGAAACTGTTACAGAACACTGACCTGAAATTAAGGTATCCGACTACGTTCGGAACCGTGATTTTGCAAAAGCGCGTAAATGGATAATATTTATGATATTTAGTGTCACTTCGATTAGAATACATGTATAAAATTGTTTTAAGGACATTATGACAAAAAAAATTATTTAAAGACAATATTTTGGCAAAAAATTAACTTAGAATAATTTTTTTTCCAAATGTTCTCCTTTTGTAAAAAATGCTTCTATTGTATTAATATTTTGCCTGTATTCAGCTCAGACCTCTGTACAGAGGCTTAACTAGAATTTTTGAAAAATTCACATTATTTTCAGAGTTACAACCCATTGAAATCATTATCGGCTTTTTTTTTCTTAAAATTTCTCCCCTCTGTTGTCGTAAAACAGGGATGAAACCACTTCTAAGTTATATATTCCAAAAATTCTATTTGAGCCTCTGTACAGAGGTCTGAGCTATATACAGGCGAAAATTATTATAATAGAAGCATTTTTCACAAAAGGAGAATATTTTGAAAATGGGTCCTTCTATGCTCATTTTTTGTCAAAATATTGTATTTAAATAATTTTTTATTGTAAAACTATTCTTAAAACAATTTTATATATATTTTCTAATCTAAGTGACACTAAATATCATAAATATTATCCATTTATACGCTTTTGCAAAATCATGGTTCCGAACGTAGTAATCGGATACCTTAAAACAATTTTATAGATGTATTCTAATCTAAGTAACACTAAATATCATGAAAATTATCCATTTATGAGCTTTTTTAAAATCACGGTTCCGAACGTAATCGGATACCTAAAGAAAACAAAGATAGAAAGAAGACTCGACTAGAAATGTATCGAGTTGCAAGAGAAATTCTAATGTAGAAATATTTTTGAAAACATTTCCAACAATACCGATGTCTCATGCATTAGGCGAGAGATCTTTTTTAGTTTTAAAGAGTGTTAAAAACTATTTAAGAGCTACTATGGGAGAGGAAACAAACTCAACAAAATGGCTATTATAACAAGATGTTTTGGACAAAAGTAAATACGGCAAAAATAATTGATGAATTTGCCAAAGAGAAATATAGATGTAAAGTTATAGCAAAATTGTATAAGCTTTTTAGTAAGGTTTTTAATTTTTTTAAATACAGTCAAGATTTTTCTTTATTCGTTGAGTTTTATAACTAGCCAAGCATTTTATCTTGAGAAATTTAAGGTCAGCGAATTTTTTCACTATTTTGGTTTTTCGACTCTTGAGCCCATGGGCCTCAAATCTTTTACCGCCAGGGGCTACCAACTTCCTTAATCCGCCTCTGCTTGCAATATGACATTTATTTTTTTCAATGTGATTTCCTTGTATAATATAGACAAATTATTCTCGAACCTAGTTTTAAAATCTGAATAGAGGACATTTAAATGAACGTTAGTTCAAAAGACATTATCCTGGCAGATTGTCTGTAACAAAATGAGAAATTGGAAAAATTCGTGATGTCCAATATTATACTCCTTTAGCTTAATTCTGGCAAGAAAAGTTGAAATGATGGTCCCTATTTTAGTAAAATATATGCTGTCACCTGTTAACTGTGCAAATTAAACTCATTAAATTTAGTAAATAAATCTGTTAAATAGGTAAAATCTAATAAATAAAATCTGGTTTCCCCTTGAAAACATTTTCATTTAAAATTAAAGTCCCGATGTGGTTTAATGAGAGCCTCTATCGTAGACCCCCATTTATACTTCATGGACCCCTAAATTATTTTTTCACTGACGTGGACCAATTGCAAATTGTCATAGACCCTTGGGGGACGATATAGACCACTTTGGGAATCCCTGCTTTAAAGAATAGTTGATCGCAACTTATTTCAAATGTGCTGTTTGATATTATAATCTTAAATACTTTGCAAAACACACTGGGATTTTAAGCAGTCATTTTTTTTAATCTTCCACCCCTCTTCTAATTTTTGAATGTGGCCGCGGTAGCCTTGTGGTTATGGTTACGAAATCGTGGCCGGAGTGTCGTGAAATCGAGTTCTGGAGCCGCTGAAGACCCACTGTGTAGAGAGGGCCGATACATGTTAAATCCGTCGGGGCTCAATGCCCTTCCGTTGGTGTTGTGTAGTAGTTTGGAGAGGGAAATGCTAGTTCAGGTGTCGTCCTCATCACTTGATTCAGGTTCAAAATTACGAAGTCCATCGCCAATACCCCAAGTGTTGCTACATGGTGCAACGTTAGTAAAACGTCCCGAATAAGTCCAAAATCAATTTTTCCACAAATCGAAGAATTATGCTCTAGAATGGTTTTTAATTTCGCTGTGTTAAATATAAAATTGATGTAGGGGAGCTTTTTTTTTTTTTTTTTTTTGGAATATTATTCGTTATTGTTTATATCAAAAACTACAACGTATTAATATTTCCTTAATAATGGGCATTTGGATATTAACTCTGGAAGTATTTCTCTAAGTAATTTAATAACTAGAAAAATTATTTTGTTTTATTATAAAGTGAATTCATTAATATTACAATTCAAACTATCATAAAACGAAATTTTATCTAAAAATGTTACAGAGAAAGTTCCCCATGTTCCTTGGATGGAATGATTTTTGTGATTTAATTTTACACAGGTGCATAAACACTATTTTAAAAAATTTTGCAAAGAATTTTTAAGAAGTAAATACTATTTACCGTAAATTTTTATCATTCAAATATTTCCTTTCTAGCAATATGAAAAATACCAAGAAATATACCAAGGGTTAAAATATTGTAGAAATTAAAATTTTGTTTTATTAAATTTTGCACATTCTTCTTCAAGAAGATCATGAATGAAACGCAACATAATTAATCAGTAATGAAAATCGGTCAATGTGTTAACTGTGCATAAAAGTTAAAAGTTTTCTAGAAAAATTATTTTCTGAAAGTTTAAATGCCAAAACTGCTATTTCAATATGACAGCCATTTTGAAATGGTGAATGTATTATTAATTCTTTTTGAATACTCATTACTTTCTCAAATTTAAAATATTGTATTTCTTGGTGTAATAACAGGCACCCCCGATATCGTAAAAACGTATTATTTTTATTTGAATGATTCTTTTCATTTTAAATGTATTTTAAAATATTTTTTAAATATTTAAAATCCATTAAAAAGAATAACTAAAATCGACATAAAATAATATCGAGCACTGAAGAAAGAAGGAAAACCTGTAATATTCTCCTTTATTATTTTTTAAAATTCTGTAAAACGCTTATTTCTTTTGTATTATAACAAATACAATGCTTTAGAATTCAGAATATAATTAGAAACTCCACGGAAATTAACTTTACATTCATGATGGATGACAAACTAAAGTTTTCATACATTTATAATTAGTTTCACAAAATTCTAAATGGATCAATAACGGGATTGCTGCCAAACGACTTAATAAATACCTTACTTAGATATGTTTGTTCTGTTATTTTGCAAATGCATATAATTTTAAACATAAATATTTTAATAATATAGAATTAAGTATTGCTGATGATTGTGTGTGAACCCCAATTGGAATGATAAATGTGGAAAGATATTCAAAAATTGTAGTCATTTATGTTTATACTATAGATGTCATCCAAATTTCAATAGATTATATACAAAGAAAAAAATTCGGTATTTCATATAATAATTTATAGTCAGCTATAAATATTTATAGCATTTCATATAATAATTCAGATAAAATACATTTTAAAGCGCTCAATTGAGCTGAAATTTTATATACATGATTATTTTGGATGAGAATACAGTAATTGAATTGTAATGAATAAAAATTAATTGATTAAAACTAATTATTTAAAGAATTACAAATACAGGCACGTTGGCATAATTTTTGGCTACTTAGCGACCCTTTTGGTGACTTGTGTCGAAACTTGAAAAGATTTTTTTTCTCACGTTTTAAAGCATTCAGTTGAAGTGAAATTTTATATACACGACTGTTTTGGTTGACAATACAATACTTTAATGATAATTAATGAAAAATAATGACCACTTAATGTTGTGATTCTGTCATATGTATGTACATATTTATATTAATTGTAACTATTTAATAAAAAAGTAGCTAAAATAAAATTTTTCTTTGTTGATCTAAGTAGAAATTGACTTAATTTTTTTTTATATAACTTGTTTTTTCTGTAAATACTTTTTATAATGATTATATACACGATTTCAAACAAATACAGCTCTAATTTGTAAAATCTTGCATAGAATTCGAAAGATAAAAAGAAAAAAAATCCCACAGTAATTTAATTACTGATAATACACACATTATATTTATATAACATATTAAAATTTTATATTTAAATTTGTCTATGGAAAATTATTACAGTTAGGTAATTAACCAGTTTCTCGTTAAAGAAAAAATGCAGAAATTTTACCAGAAAACATTGTTACTTAACAGACTTAAAACATATACTATTTATTTAAAAATATCAAACCCGTGTGGTGGAGGTTAATGCCACAAATCCTACTCAAATCCAAATATCTATGTATCCGTACTACTCAACATAACATCGCATAAACTGTTCCATATCGTAAGCTCTTTGGTTCTATTTAAATTTCTTTTCCTTACTTCGAATTAATTTTTAATTGACGATTTATGTTATACAGCAGTCACTAAAAATTCTCTTTCAATGATTATCGTCTGCCTTAATTCAACTCTAATTTATCTGATTGCTTAATTTATTTGCTGTTATATAATCGTCTGTTCTTGTTTTGTTGCATTATTTGGCATCTGTTTTGTAATTATTCTAAATAAGGATTTAGAGTCGGAGAAAAGAATGTAACGCGTAATCGCGACGCTGCTCTTGAAGTTAATATCTAAGTAATTTTTGTGTACTTTCGAAATATTATTTATTTGGAGATCTTTTTGATCATTTGAGTGATTATAAGAATGAAAGACGTCCGTGAAAAAGACTTTGGCTCCTATTATTTACATTTTCTGGCGTTCGTGATAGAACGTTCCAATTCGAAACATATTTAAAGTAGCCAAAGGTATTTTAAGAGGCCTTATTATTTGTCACCGAAGAAATTGGCGAGGAAGAGCCTCAAAAGATAAAAGTTTTCGAACTAGAAGAAATTATTTAAAGAGTGTTCTCTTTTTTTCTCTCATGGGTGATTCAGACTTTGTTACAAGTATTTTATCAACGAATGGAAACAGAAAAAAGAGAAACAACTAAAATAATTAGGGCAAGAATAGTTAAGAGAAACACGTTATCTTTATAATTAAAAATAAAAAGGCATGATAACACTCATTCTTTAGAATTCTACATGTTTTATATTTTACATAGTGAGTGTGATTATGCTTTTTTTATTATTTATGATTTATTAAATCATAGACATTCAGAATTTTAATACTAAAAAATGCAATATCAAATTCAGTATCAAATTATTTAATGTTTCAAGCTCACTAAACCTTACAAAAAGTACTTTGAATCATTTTTAATCACACAGCATTTCGTTAATTTTCATTCACAATCTTTATCTTTTGTCAACACGATTTCATATGAAATCTAATTGGTTATTTTCTGACTCAAGTAATTTAGGATTAATTGATAAGAGAGAGAGAGAGATTTCACTTTCTTTAATATTATATTAAAGCCTGTAAGTTGTGCAAGACAGTTTCTGGAAGGGTCTTTATCGATGTGATTGATTCTCAACATCTTTTTTTTTTTAAACTGTTGTTAAAAACTTATGTTGTCATATAGTTGTTTTTAGCTTCATTTAATCAATTGTAAGTGCTATTCTTTTCTTCTACACATTTAGCATTGTCACTTTTTCTTAGACATTCACTTTCCAGACTAGACTTTATTTCTATTCTTTATTTTTCTTTTTATATTACGAAGTAATCACAAACAGGATTTGCAACGCAACAATTCTATTAAGTAGACGTAAAATGTTAGATCTTGTAAAATTAAGAAGTTTTAACTTCTAAAAGGTCAACTAATTTTATTAAGTATTTATAAACCAAGTTTTACGACAAAAAAAAACAAACAAACTAAAACTACATTATATATGTTATAATTACATTATAAATGTAGCAAAATGGGTTAGATACTCAAAAAAACTTTTTATTCCACTCGTCTGTTACTGGCTTCTCGTGCTTGTAACTCCACGTAGCAAATTAAGATACAATAAATAGCGTATTCTGTAGCATTGCAAAACTTGCTCAAAGAGTCATAAATAAACAAAATCCAGAAATTTTCTGAAATGTTAAATTACTAAACGTGAAAAAAATTATTCAGGTTTTTGTGTCCATTTACCACACACACACACGACATATTTGAACAAATTCCGAAAAGGAGAATTTAGATGAGAATTTTATTCATAAAATCAAAGGATTCTGAATACAGCATGCAGTCTAATTACACAATTAAGGTGAAAAATATAACTGATTTAGAGTTTTAGCAATTTTCATTGCATCTGGTAAAAATTGAAATCAGTGTTAATCATTCAAAGTGAAATAAACTACGGATTGATGGATTTATTAGTAAACTTAATTATATAACTGTTTAATTTGCTTAATTAACATTGCTAATTAGCCTCTAAAATAGAATTTTTCTGTTATGAAATGCGAATTCTTTTAAGTATCAGATTTCTCCTCTCAAACTAAGCTTAAATTTTAAGTTTCATAAATTCATACTCGTAAGTTTTGAGAAATAATAATTCACAAATACAGTGTGTAGATTTGTAATTTTTAGAATATTTAAGTTTGCGACAAGTCTTCTTTTTTATAAATATAAGAAAGTAATACTGTGTTGCAATACGTATTTTAGCTAAATGCAATAAAAATTTTACTGTAAGCTTTTTGCTCAATATGTATAAGTATCCTAAAGCATAAAATAGTATTCATCGCGTTCTATATCATCCATTTCTTTCCTTAAAAACCATCAGGTAGAATATAAACCAGTAAAAAGTGTAAATGCATAATATTGTAAAACTTGAAATAGACTGAAAGTACCATTTTACGTCTCTTATGAAGGGGAGTTGGAAACCTCTGTCTCTCTCTATACTGACAATGTTAAATTGACTGTTTTTGATGTACCTTTTCTCAAAATCTGTTATATGTATATACTTGAAATTTTTTAAACAAATAAAGTACATCTTTTTCATTATATTGTAGTGAGTTTTTAGCTAATTTTGAATTTGTTTATAATTTATAAAATATTTTATCAAACATAGAGAAATTTGACCCATTTTTCACATAAAAAAAATTGTAAAAAGTGAATTTTTGAGCTTTTTAAAAAAAAGCTCATTTCTGTATATATTAGCGATCATTATAAACATATAAAAAATTTACATACCTATGAACAGTAGTTTCTCAGAAAAGGTACATCGAACATAAAAAAAAAAGCGCTTTGAAATGTATTTTATTAACGATTGAAAATTCTACCAAGATAAATAAATAAATATACAGAGAGTGTGAGCTAATAGTAGGAATTGAAAAAACAATGCAAAGAAGCTAAATTATTTTCCAAAAACTCAATAAATGTTTTGTTTTACAAAAAAAAATCGATTAAGTTTCTTTAAGTTCTTGTGAATATTTTGTTTCATTGATTTTTATTAAATATATGTATATATAAATATTTATGTAAATAAAATAAGCTCTAATAAACTTAATTTTGTTTATATATGAGTTTTTTTTTCACGAAATTCTTTTAACATGAAAAAATATTTCAGTCCCTTCAGTTTCGTGTTAAGTGATTTTCACTGTGTGTGGGAATAAAAAAAGTGAGTTTGGGAGGGGGAAACGGGCAAATTAATATGGAAAGCCGGTTAGTTAGCAAAACGAAATTTATATTTTTCATCATTACGTATAAAATTACGTTTTTTATATGTTTAAATCAGAGGATCTTCATTAACTGAAGAATCAGTGATTTATTAATAAAATATGAATATAGAGGAGAGATAGATAAGAGTTTCTGCGTATAAAGAGAAAATGCGGGAATACATACTATTACAAAACTTGTACGATACACTTTCAAATTTGAATCCAGTATAGTACCCAATATTTCACTTCAAAGCTCAAGATAATATATCTCGAGAACATTTTGAGTTTACGTGGGGGGGGGGGGGGGACAAAAAATTTGTTGGGGTAGTTTTTTTTAAAAAAATTTTTTCCTTTGGGGAAAACACCCCCCCTTCCCTTGCCCCCCCGCGGAATAATAATTAGTTTGAGTAGTATTTATTAAAACAATTTTTTACTTTGCGGAAAATACTCGCAATTAGTTTTATTTTAATGCTATTTATGCTGTACGCCAAATTTTAAGCTATTTTTCCAGTTAATTGAGAAATCCAGTTAATTTTCAAAGTACGGAACAAATTCGCAGATAAATGTTGGCTTGCGTCAAAACAACATCTATATCAGCGAAAAAGTACAAGTTAATCCAAAACAGTACGGGGAATTCTAACCACTGAAACATGCCACGTGTGTTGTTTTTCCTGCAGGGATGCTCTCCTTGTGGGAAGGTTGGGTTTTACAAGCAAAGTTCGTTTTCCAGCGTGGATTTAAAAAACGAGATTATTGCAACCAGAGAAGATATAACTCTAGGGTTATAACAGATTACCGACTTCACCAACCTTTGTGACCAAATCTTATAATAAAGACTATTGCGTTGAAGATGGTCTTGAAGATATTTCGTATGCTTTAAAATACTCCATTCGTATGTTGTTTTATTAAAAAAAATTCAATCTTTTGGTATTGTGGTTGATAAATCGCTATATATTGTTGGTCGGTATTAATGAATTTCGAAAACAAAATTGTGTATTAGGGAGAGGATTTCTCGCTTGCATTATTATAAAGATAAGTTAAAAAAATATTTTTTAGAAGTACTCATTTTAAAAAAAAGGAAATAAATCGATTGATTTTGGGTTATAAAGGTGTTCGCAGTTTTCATGTGGTTTGAAAAAACAGATCAATCAGGGCAATAATTAAGAATTTATGACCTAATTATCTTAAGTGAAAAAAGCTTTGAAGAATAAATGACTTAAAGTATAGTTCTATGTATGTCGGGGTCGGAAGCTTTTCTATGCTATGAGTTTCTGTATAAATAATCCTACTTTTATGGAAGGAAGTGTGAGGGTAGTTTTCTACCATCTTTCTATCTACATCAACCATATTCCTACCTTTTCATTCACTTATACTTCTGGATTTTCTTGATAAGTGTTTTCAAGGGTACTCGTAAGCACATAAGAATATTTTTTATTTTTTTTTATTTCAACAGGCTATTTCGTTTGAGGGAATGAGCAAGAATTTGGTTGATAGCTTTTTGGATTAATTTTTTTATTTATATTAAAAGACAGATATGTCGCCAGGATTTAGTTCTCAAAAAGAAATTTTCCTATTTTGAATTTCTGTAAACTTGTATTTAACAAATTTTTTTTGGATTTCGTTTTTAAGCTTGTTTTCTTCTTTAACGGATATACATCTGTAATTTTGCCACAGCTCTTTTTAATTCTGTTTTTAAGTAGTAGTTTTTTTATGTTGAGTTATAGAAGTTGTGGAGACGGAAAGGTAGTGTAAATCAGCTTTCATAATTTTGATTGATTGATTGAATATTAACGTCGCACTGTTCAGCTACACGAGGGCTTTTGGCGACGGACCACGTAATTTTGAACCATGGTCAAGTGACGTGGATGACCCCTGAGCTGGCACCCCCCTCTCCTAACTACCACGCCACACCAACGGGAGGACGTTTTAGCTCTCGACAGATTTAACGTGGAACGCTGCCCTACATGGCGGGTCTTTAGTGGTACTGGGCTCGAACTCGTGACAAGGCAAGCCACTCCTTCATTTTGAAGAAAACGATGAAATCATAAGTAGACGTTTATATTTCTTGAATATTATTTTATCTTTTACTTTCTGTGAAGTTTGTTATAAAGATTTCTCTACAGAAATTATATGTATTAGTAAGGAGAGGTAAAAGATATATCGTTACAGAGAAAAGATTTAAAAAAATTTGCGATATTTTGTCTTTTTGTTAATTAATTCATAGTTTTGATTATAGAAGTCGGTAGGCTTTTTGTGATGTCAAAATCATTGACTTGAGAATAAATATATACTAGCTGGTATTCCCGTTCTTCACACGGGTGAATTAAAAAATTAAGCAAAAACAAAAAAAGCTGTTTGCATATCTAAGCTAAACAAAAAAACCATATTTGTTAAATTTTAAGTCTGTAGATATAATAGCTGATAAAAAGGATTTTTCTTTTATTTATAACGCCCTGTAACTCTTTTGTGGGTCGATTTTTGAAAACATCTTCCAAAGTTGATATCTGCTCAGAAAAAGTAACACATTGTTACACATTTTGTGTAATGAACGTTTAAAATAGAGTAAATAATTTATAACTGGATGTGTAATATGTTAGTACTACTTTCTGTTGTATTTATTTTATATTAAAATTGTAATATTCGCAAGCAATGCCATTCCTTAGAATTCCGATTCAATAGAAACAAAGCGAAATGTTGGCGATAGAGCTAAGTTGGCATCATTTTCGGCGAACATGTTGGCAACTTGGCGATTGATTGAAAGGTGCAGAAGCTGATACGCTGAACCTGGTAGGGATCTTCAATAAAGAGGATAGCACAAAAACCTGCTTCACAAAAAAATACATATACATGCCAATTTTTATAGTGATCGATTGAAAGGTGTTGGAGTGATGCGATTTCAGAAATACAAACATCCATTTATATATAGAGAGATCAGGAAATGAAGAAGATGCTTGATGCAAATGATTAGCATTTCAGCACAATCGATTGACGCAGGAAGAAGGAACGTCATCTCAAAATTCTATATAAAAGGCAATTACCGAGCGGGTTTCACATTTGGAAATCGTATTTAAATGTTGGTTGGTTGTGAGGTCATATCATACTTCGCTTTAACGAGAATTCAATGGAACCAACCTGTGTCAGAATGAGGTTGATTCATGTGACGTCATAGTCACATGATAGTGAAAGCCACGTGATTCTAGTCAATCAATTCAAAAACTCATGTGACGTCATAGTTACATGATAGTGAAAGCCACGTGATTCTAGCCAATCAATTCAAAAACTCATGTGACGTCATAGTCACACGATAAACACTATCTTGTGTTTCCAACTAATCAGTTCACGCGCTCCGGTGTTGCCAAGTTTTGCTCTTTGCAGAAACTTTCTCTTAAATGTACATATGTGTACAAAATGCGTTTTATTTAAAAGAATAAACATAAAATACGGTTTTTTAATTTAAAAAATCTTTTTGAAGAAATTGGTTTTTTTCCCCTAACATTTATACATCTTTAACCAAATATGAAATTTGAAATTTTATCTGAGTTTTACAAATAGAACAAGTACAATTAATTTAATGTTTGTTTTGAATTCAATGGAAAACACGTGTTTTTATCATGTGACTTCATGAATCAAGCCCATTCGGTAGCGGTAGGATCAAGGTCTATAGAGAATGCGCTTTATCGCTTCCCGATATTGCTATTTACATTGGTCGGAATCCAATATCTATCAGGCAAATATTATATTGAGGGGTTCAGTAAGGTCACATTTCCCCTGAATTATGAATTAAAGACAAACAATATTTAAGCAATTTATGATATTTCATGTTAAAAAGGTAAATATAATATGCAAGAGCACAATTTATTGTCTTACAAAATACTTTTGAACGAATTTATTTGATGGTGTGACTTTTGGTAAACTTTCCATATGTCCAGGCAAGCATACACAATGCGGGAACTTTCAAATAAAAGAATTCATGCATTTCCCGAACTTATGTTGGCACGGTTCCCACTCCCATGGCAATTCTCCATTAAATATTTAGAAATATATTTTTCTAAACAGAATCAAACTGTCACGGTAATGAATAAAGTGAAAAACAAAACTTTGAAAAAATTAATGGTTTTAAAGGTATATCATAAAAACATTATGGTCGGAGAGTAGAGTATATTTGATCAAACTAACCGATAATATCATTTGTAAGAGCACTTTTTTACTATACTTGTAATACCATAAATAAATAGTTGGATGATCAGTTAAAATCTTTCAAGATAATATGAAGCAAAGTTCTCAGAATCATATTGGGTCTTCCGTAATAGACTTTAAGTGTTCTTTTAAAAATATGTGAATTACAATTGAAAAAACAAGAGTAATATAAAAAAAATTTTTAAGTCAATTCCTACTTAGATCAACAAAGAAAAATCTTATTTTAGCTACTTTTTATTAAATAGTTACAGTTAATGTAAGCATGTATATACATATGACAGAATCACAACATTAAGTGGTAATTAATTTTTATTAATTATCATTAAAGTATCGTATTGTCATCCAAAACAATCGTGTATATAAAATTTCAGTTCAACTGAATGCTTTAAAACGTGAGAAAAAATCTTTTCATGTTTTGACACAAGTCGCCAAAAGGGTCACTAAGTCACTAGCGTGACTGTGTGTATTTGTAATTCTTTAAATAATTAGTTTTAATCAATTAATTTTTATTAATTATAATTAAATTATTGTATTGTCATTCAAAATAATCATGTGTATAAAATTTCAGCTCAATTGACCGCTTTAAAATGTATTTTATTAACGATTGAAAATTCTACCAAGATAAATAAATAAATATATAAATAAATATATATATAGAGAGAGAGTGTGGGCTAATAGTAGGAATTGAGAATAAAAAGACTAGCCAATAAATTTATCAATCGAATTTCTAATAGATTATTATTGATATATTTAATGATTTGAATGTTGATGGAGAACAAGTCAATTGACTCTTTAGATTAATACATATCAAGCAACTTTCATGGGAAGTATGTATGTATTTTAATAAATTTAGCTTTTGTTAAAAAAACATACAAGTGCCTAAAAGAGGACTGTAATGAAATAATGAACGATTGTTTCCAAGACTTTTTATATAACATTTATGGAAGTTTCAAAAAAAGAAAAAATATTATATATATTGCAGGTGTCACGAAAAATGCCTCTTCTGATATAAATTAATCTAGTTTTTTCGTTAGAAGCACATGTCAAATGTCAAGCTTTAGATGAACCGTTGGAATCAAACAAAAAACAATTAATTCTATGTCATATAGTTCCTCTGTAGTATCTGAAATCTAAAATTACTGTATTTAACCTTCAAAAGACATCTGTTGATTAGCTAGCAAGTTTTTTAACCAATCTCATTTTCACAATCAGTTGATTTCACTTCCGATTCTGGGTCACTGAAATTTTTTGGAGTGAACACGTGGTCAAACTCGCAAGATCGGTAACGAAATCGAATATTTATATCGACTGAATTAATTCAAAAAACATCAATAGTCCCAAACAGAATGAAAAAAAGAAAAACAGCAATAAAATATTTATTCTATCAAATATTTCGAAAAATCTTAAGGAATAACCCAACCCTAGGTGTAATTTGTAATTGGATAAAAAAACAGAAGGCAGAAGATATTAAGAATTCTGTCCATGAGCAAAACCGTCAGAGCTTCAGGGCTTTAATACAAATGCACAATGTAACGTAAAAGTATGCACATTCTTCTATAATCTCGCTTCTCACAAAAATCACCTCTAGATAGACCCATGGTGTAATATCCCTTTTAGAGAACTTAAGGGGATGCAAGAGTTCAGAACCTTCAATTAAAAGATATTCTTTGATATTTATTAAATTAGAATAATATTTCAAAGGGACAATAGCTTTGGTAGCTTCAGAACCAATAAAACAATAAATTGATGAATGAATTAGAATATTATCTCATCAGATCGCTTAAAAAATATAACCTATATAGGTGGAAATTAAGTTGGAAAAATGCAGACATTTTCCTACAACATATTACTTTTACAACAGGGCTTAGAGGAAATATTCAAATTTTCCTGCAATGCCACAGTTCTATAGTGCATATATACATATTCACAAATATGTATTTGTAGTTCTTTTTTTCTTTCACACGTTTTCTTAGATGGTAAAGATAGATAACACACATTCCATTTACTTTCTAAAAGATGTTATCATGCAGTTGCTCATGTGTTCTTTTGAGATGTTAATGTGAAGACATACTGGTATAGGCCTTTGCTTGACATATCAGAAAATAGTCCAGATTTTCATTTGATATTTTTATGCGAATAAATAGTTCAGGCCTTCTCCAGGAATAAATAGCTATGTCCATTTCTAAGAATATTAATATGACTAAATAGTAGAGAAAGAGAGAGAGAGAGAGAGTGTCCAAACTTTAGCTAGAAATATCAATATAAATAAACAGTCCAGAGCTTCGCTACGAATATTAATATGAATAAATAGTCCAGACAGAGTCGCTTGGCATATTAATGTCAAATAATAGTCTAGGCCTTTGCTTGAGATTTTAAGCTAGACGTAAGACCCCATTTGAGGATATTTACAACATCACATGCTTTATAATATATGACTAGGAGTATGAGTTCTATCATGTGTCTCCATAAGTGCCTCGTATAACTATTAAAAATATTTTGTATGAAAAGCCGTTGAGCTTATCCGTTACAACTTTCTTGAAAAATGATTTCAATTTTCTTAAAAACATTTTTTTTCTGTGAAGAATCAACAGCATTTGTATTTACGTTTTCTTCTGGGGGCTTGTATGGTGATGCAATAATTGGAATGTGGTTTAAACTGAAAAGCTTCATTGTAAAATGCCATTTCAAAATTTGATTTATTACGCAAGAATGTCAAATTTGAATTAAATATATCGATCAATTCCTCTTAAGAATCAGCGTTGGGAACGGTAATATTTTCATCTGTAGGATTATATGGTGATGCATCCGTTGGAATTGGTTTAAAAGGAAAAGCTTTGTTGTATAAGATCCCGTTTTAATATTCGAAGTATTAGACAAGGATTCTGAACTTGAATT
>BMAV01003029.1:0-32774 GCA_019973955.1 Trichonephila inaurata madagascariensis
CGGAAATTAGCCTTCCCCAGATATTTTTGTTCTTAAATTTTACTGTGGACAAAGTTTTAAAAGGTATCGAATACGTTCGGAACCTGTTTTTTAAAAACCCTAAATGGATAATTTTTCATGATATTTAGTTTTACTTAATTAAAATACATGTATACAATTTTTTAAAGGACATTTTGAAAAAATTATTTGAATAAAAAAATTTTTTGGGAAAAAAAATTTTTAAAAAAGGGCAAAAAACGTTTTTTTTTTTCAAAATTTCTCTTTTAAAAAAATTTCTATTAAAATTTTTTGCCTTATATCAGATTCTCTACAGAGGCTCAACTAAATTTTTGAAATATATAACTTAAAAATTGGTTTATCCATATTTTACGACAAAAAGGGGGCAATTTTAAAAAAAAAAACCCCGATAATTATTTCAATGGTTTGTAACTCTGAAAAAAAGAATTTTAAAAAATCATAGTTGACCCTTGAAAAAGGAGTCAGAGCTATAGACAGGCAAAATATTATTATAAAAAGCCTTTCAAAAAGGAGAACTTTTTAAAAAATATTTTTTAAGTTAATTTTTTTCCCCAAAAATTTTTATGTAAATCATTCTTTTGTAAAAATGTCATTAAACAATTTTATACATATAGTTTTATTAAATGACACTAAATATTGAAAATTATCCATATCCTTTTTAAAATCCGGCGCTATCAATATAAGGGAATCAATTTTTTTTTTTGGATTTTTTTAGTGATTTGTGGTTTTATTGAGAGAAGGTGTAGCTGTTACACCATCTGGGATAAGAAACAGCAGCCATAACATCAAAAGAAGTTTTATTTCATGATAAATTAATATTGCGTCCAAATGATTAACATCAAATCTTCAGGCGTTAGTCTTCCATGAAGAAAATAAAGCATATGTCAGTTTAAATGTTTAAAAAATGTTGGTCCACATGAGTTATTAGTAATTTTGAGTGATTCAAGTATCAATGATGACAACAGAACAGGCACCTTTCTTACTCTTTGAGAACTTTGAGAACAAACCAGAGCCGTTTAAGTCCTAGTAATTTCCTCAATGAAAATTGACTGTATCAAAACCCCGAACCCCAACTCGACTTGAGTATAAACAAATTTTAAAAAATGGTGGGTTTTTTATAATCAAAAGGGAAAAAAAAAAAATTTTAAAAAAACGAAGAGAAAACAATCCAATGTTTGGAGGCTTTACTCGTAAGACGAACAAGAAACAGATTTCTGTTAGCTGGGCACAATTTTCGCCGACATTTGATATTTGACGACAGCGTAGAAAATAAAAAAGATAACTAGTTTCGAAAATAAAATAGACTTTTTCTTTAAACCCCAAAGAACTTATTTTATTTCAAAGTAATTTTTATAAATTGAAGACACGTAAACCAAAGAAATAAAGTACATATGCACAAAATAAAAACAGTTATTTACTCATGAATTCATCCGAATGTCAAAAATACATAATTTATTTTAGTTTTATCTAAAGGTTGACAGATTCTTTTCTTTGCATGAACTTGACTAGGTGGATTCGTATTGATGACTCTCGGTTCTACGATATTTCTGCTTTGCACTTTCTCACTACCTCGATTTTTTGTGATTATGAACCCCTTTCTAAGACCCTCTCGTTCTTATTTGACTGGACTTTTTCAAGTATCAAAATATGTGACTGAATCTTCTTCAATATTTCCTTTGATTGCTTCTGAAAATACACTCAAGGATTGGTTTGGTGTAAAAATAAGAAATCGTTCGTTAGTCATCCTGTAGGTTATATTAAATATCCAGAGTTGAGGTAGAACACGTACAGTAAATTGTTTTCTTGCCTCATAAACATAATATATATGATCTATATCAACGATCAAATCAAGCCAATTATTTTTTCTTAAGGGTTTTACCGGTTTTTAAATTTACACTGGGCAAAAAAAAAAAAAAATTTTTGTCTCAGGAAAAAAAATATTTGATTCTGATAGCATTTTTTCCTAAATTCAAATATGATATCGATTTTCTTCATCATGCAAGGTTTTCGAAAACAGGCATTTATAATTTGAAACACTAATATTTTCTACATTTTTAAGGGGTTAAAAAAGGAACATTGGGACTCACCTGAAATTAAGAAATCACGATTTTTTTTTTATATTTCGCCTGTGGAGTATCCCTCTTGATGGTCCAACAATAACCCGGGCTTTTATTTGCTTTCCCCAATTTGCCCTTGATATCTCTTTTTTTATCTCTAAAATTTCCCCTTTAGAATGTTTCCCCTTAAAAAAAAAACTCCCCTGCAAAAGGATTTTCCGGGAAGAAATCTAAATTGGGGAGTGCAGGAAGTGTTTTTTTGGGAACATATTAAAACCCCAAACTTTTAAAAAGATATTATAAGATCATGAACAATATCACGGAAATTTCAGTCTTTAGATTTCCCCAAAACCTGTGAGTTACTTTTTTGAATGCTTGCCAAGCTGCTTTCCCCCCAGTGGATTTAATAGTTACTCAAACTTCTCATACATTGGTGATCGTATTTGGGGATCCACAAATATCCCTTTTTTAATTTTTTTTTTTACTAATTTTTGGGAAAACCCTTTTTTAAGTACATGAAACCCGGGAAGTATTGTCCATGGCTTTCACGAAATTCTTCATTAATTTTTAGTTTGATATGAACAGGTAGACCCATTTTTTTAAGGATTAAACAATGCGTCATTTTTCCCATTGTTCTGTCCGGAATGAATGATTCGCGTTTGGGCCATTTTTTTTCTGATGTAAGGGTTTTTTTCGGGTCCCTACTTTTCCCAAAGACAAAAAAAAAATTTTTTTGGGGAAAAGGGGAGCTGCTGATAAAGAATGGTGAAGTTACCTTCAAATCCCCAAAACAAAAAATTCCATTCATACACAGCATATTGAATTTTTGCCAATATAAAATTGAAAATTTTTTCATATGTTTCTTTTCTCACTAGAAAGAGTGAGCCACAGGCATTGATGGGAATTTATTTCCTTTTGCCCGAAAACACTCTTTTTAAACTTTTCTTTTGGGGGAATCCCAACAAGCGCCTTTATACGGTTTTTTGTTAATACCAAAAAGTTCCATAAAGAAGAAATGTCATTACAAAAAAATAAAACCATTTTCTTTTTGAAAAATAAACTTTTTCATTGGGGAATGACGACTACGATAAGTACATATCTTTGTATTCTTTTGAAGAAGATGTCATCCTTTTAACCGGGAACCAAGCATTTTTAGAGTGTTTTTTGGGTAACTTTTAAAACTCGTATGAGATCGTTAAAAATCTTCTTGAGTCCCAAAAAATAGGGGCTCTGATGAACAGCTTGGTTCAAAAATTTATCACCAAAAACTGTTTTTTTTTCCTTACTTTATCGGGTCTGAGCTCTCTTCTTTAATGTCACATGTTCTGGAGGGTTTTGGATGGGCAATTCTTCGCTGTGTGGAACTGGTTCTCATTGTAGATTCAAAATCAGGGTACACCACTGTATGTTTTTTATTTTTACGTAATCCCCCCTTTAAAGTTTGTTAAGGAAATAAAGTCAGAGGGTGATCTTTTTGGGGTTTTCCCCCAAAACATAGGGATAACCAAAAGGGTATTGACGTGACCATTCTTCCATCAATGGGAAACCTAGTGCACGATAAACCCCAAAAGATATGTGGGCCCATGTCCTTGTTTTTGGGCCCCCCCTTTTTCACCCAAAAAAAAGTTCATAAACAATTTTTTACTAATGGGTAAGGTTTCGCCTTTTGGGGCTTGAGCGTCACTTCACCACATATGTAACAAAAAATTGTTATGATGGGGTTTAAACAAGTTCTATGCATTTTTTTAACCAACAACAAATTAAAAATTAAATTTTTTAAATACGTAACATACAAAAAATCCAGAAAACAAGGCATTCACAATTACTTTTTTGGTTCACTACTATCTCACAACTGACACGTTCTAATGAATGCATGCTAGAGTCTAGACCATGTCTGTACCTGTCTGTTGTGTCTGGGCCCAAAGTGTTTTGTTCATTTTCTGAACTTGCACAACAGTAGCAATAATACCATTTAAGGGTAGCTCATGTGGTTCCATCCATTTACAATGCTCTAAGGGGTTTTTTTTTTTTACAATGGACAAATGGTCGTTTATTAAAAAAAAATATAAAACCCTTAATTTAAATTAAAATTTAAAAAAAAAAATGTGGGTGATGGAGAAATTCCGAATACATATTTGAAAATATGATAAAAAACTGCATTAAGTACAACTATTGGTACTCATGAGACAAAAATCATGTTGATCAGTGTTATTATTCCGATCACAGTAACCATATTACAGTATACATACAATTGCTTTTATTCACGGGCATTGTTTTTTCGTTAAAACCAGTAAATATTAGGAAGGGGTAATATTCTTTTCTTTTTAAACCATTAAACTTTGCGCCCAAAAGCGCACACAAAAATTTTTTAAGGGTGGGTGGGTGGGGGGGGGTCCGGGGTTGAAAGTTCACCATTCTTGTATCATTCTATTTTTTATTTATGTCGATTTTCAGGAACAAAACACAGTAAAAATTAATTTGAATAAATAATTTGCATTAATTAATAAAATTAATCATTAATAAAAAATATTTAATTAAATTTCCCTATTATATATTTAAATTATAACCAATCGGAAAAAATAAAAGGGGGATTCGGGGGCCCAAGGGACCCTTCGCCACTGTTTGCGCATATTTTTTTTTCTGCACAACAGATAAAACAATTGTATGCACATCAAATGCCTTTTCCAAAATAAAACTTAAGTTTGTGATTTCTCTTGCATATGCAAAAGAATCTTTTCTTGAAAAAGAAATATTACTGCTCATCCTTCCACTTCAGGCAAATGATTAAGCATATCGAACTTGAGATCTTGTAAATGAGCTGTGAAGTCTTAAGGCATGGGCCAACTGGGCCCGAGCCCAGTGCCTCACCCTCGATGGAGGCCTCGTTTCATTCTCGACTCTGTCTTAATAAGATCATAAATCGGATATTTTCTGTCAAATACTGTTTTGGTACATATTCTCCAAAAAACAAGAAATCTCAAACTGAATGTCAACTGGGGCCCAAAAAGTTGAAGACATATTTTTATTTTTTGGCCCGTTGCCCCTTGCCCTAGGCCTGGGCCTAATACAAAAGGCAATCATTCAGCTCATTTTAGTCAAGAATGCCGCCACCCGGTTGGGAGGGGGTTTTTGTCCCCCGGGTTTGTGTATTGTGGTAGTGCACTTTTTCTTCAAATTACCCATTTTGTATGATATTTGACAATGCATCCCAATACTCTCTATTTTTAAAAAGACCCAAAAATTAGGGCCTATTTTTGAAGGGGGCCCAAAGGGGAAATCTTAAGATTTTTAAAACAAGGGGGCTGAAAAAATATTAAGATTTCTCTAGGTCCAGCACCTCAATTAGTCTCAAGATATCACTGTAAATGAGTCACTAGAAAAGCAGTTGTTACGTCAGCGATTGCGTGAAAAAAACAACTTAGAATTTATCACTTAAGCCTAGCTAAATTTTGTGTTTTTTAACAGTGTTAAAAATTTTACGTTTAATTATATAAATCAGCTTCTCAAATGAAATGGCCGACTGATTCAAAGTTAGCTTACAGAAATACTTACTGTATATTATGATACGTATTTTGAAATCTTGTATTGCACTTGTTTTTACCAGGAGACAATCCAAGATTTTTTTAAAATTGCAGAATCCTAAAAATAAATGAAAGGATGGATGAAGGAGTACGTGGTACTAATATTGTATGGTTGAGAAGCACTTGATTTTTTCGAACCCCCCTTTTCCCTTTTTGGGAAAAAATGTGGGTGGGGGGGTAGGGGGAACTGGCTCTTTTATGGGTGAGGGACCGATTCTTTTCGTACACCAATCTCCTATCATTGAAAATTAGAGTGATAGTAAAATGCTTCCAAACTTCCCATTTTAAAATAAAACACTTAAATGTAACAAAGTTAAAATTGTAGCTTATAAATAAAAAAAAATTACTTTGAAATAAATAAAAATGTATGTGCTATTAATAGTTAAATTTGGATAAAAAACCTGATAAAAAATTTCACATTTTTGAAGTGAGTGGAGCGAGTCCTAGTCAATTTTTAGTTTCAAAAAAGTAGTGCGGGAGTGTAGTTGAGAAAATTTAAGGCTTTATCACAAGTATACGTATTTGAGCAATTTTTCTTCGAAGCAGCTCTTTGGAGAGATTTGGGCAAAATTGCCATTGCAACGGCCTCAAACAACTTTTTTCCTGTGAGCTGAAAGAATTGCTCAAAATTCCAGGCTCTATACGTCATAAAAATTGGCAAAAGGGCGGTAAAGTGGCGGCCTCGGCCGTCAAAGAAAAAAAATGGCATGTAATATTTTAATGGCATGTATATTTGAATAGGGTATAATCCTTTAAGCAGAATGGTGCTCCATTTCTGTTTACGTCCGTCAACTAAAGTGCGAGTGGAATAAAAGAAATAATGTTGGATGGTCGTTTTCCGAAGCAGAAAAGCCAGTGAGTAATTTTTCAATGTGAAAATACGGTGCGGCTGACGTCAGATCGTATCACTTTGCTTATGGAAAACCTTCACCCTTGTTCTAAGGAGACTCAAATTTTTTCGAGACGTACGTGTGTGATAAGGCCTTTAGGATGGAAAAGTTAGAATGCATTGGTGTCGAGAGAAACTTCTGTGATTGGCTGACCAGAATGGTCAGCTATAATGAAAAAGTAATTTGGTGAACTAAAAAAAAAAATTATTTTTTCCGAAAATGAAAAGTTAACATTTACCTAGTTCAAATATTATTTTTCCTCTAATTTATTATTCTTAATCTTATAAAACAAAACATAGTCTATCGCCTCTGTTTTCATAACCCTGAATATTCCAAGAGTATGAAAAAACCTTTCGAAGACGCTTAAATCACAATCATCATATTATTTTGTTTATCTTTTCTTTTCTTTTATGACTCTGAATAATCTCAGATCATTCATTAGAGTAAGTGAAAGTTAGCGGTTGATCAAAGTTACACCTTCCCATTTTATGTACATTGTGTGAGAACAAAAAAACGCCTATAAATAACCAACACTTCCATGCGTGCTTTTATTTTTATTTTTTGTTTGAAACCTCGTCTACTCACAATGAATAGCATGCCCCCCACAAATATACTTATTGGAATAAAAAGTATTAATTGCCAAAAAAGAGAACACACATTGCTACTAACTTCATAAATTCTCTCCTATTTTTTTTAAACATCTGCCTATTGTGCTAGGAGATATTAACGGGTATTTGTGCCTAAGTTATGAGTTCACAGTATTTTTATGATCGCCGTTTTATCGTTTCTTCTCTAGGGTGGCCGAACTCTTAATTGAAATCGGATTTAGACTCGGACGACTTTGCGGGTTTATTAACAAGGCGGCTTCTCTTTGGAGAGAAATTATTAAATCGTGAACAAAAAGACCGATTGAATGGAGACACTTGGAATGATTGGGAATTAATTTTTTTCTACTAAAGAAATAGAATTACAACTCTTTAATTAATATTAAAGGTGCTTTTTTTCTTATATGTTCTGGGGAACTGTGGTAGCTTTGAAGGATAATTGTCATTGGCTTATAAGAAGTTCAAAAGACATTGACGAAGTTATTTTAATATCTTGTCCATGCATGATTTCAGTTTTTTTTTAAAGTTCGGAATGGTGTAGAGAAAGAACTTTTAAAGAAGTAAATTGCATTTATTTGTATGTAAAAGAATTGTGAAGGAAATAAAATTTCTTTTAAATTTTCTATTCTCTCTCTTTTCTATTTATAAACGATATTTTCTTCCTAATTGTCAAGTAATGAGGATTAAACTAGCTACATATTTCCTGGTGAACTCCATCCTAATCTATATACGTATATAAAATTGAATGTTTGTATATATGATCTGGCCTCACTCCAACACCGTTCAACCGATCACTGAAATTAGCATGTATAGGTAATTTTTTGTGTAGAAGGTTTTGTGCCATCCTCTTTGTTGTAGCTCACCATCAGGTGGCTATACAGTATATCAATTTCTGCACCGTCCAATCAATCCCGAAGATGCCAATAAGGTCGCCAAAAATGATGCCATCTTGGCTCTATCATCAACATTTCGCTATGCTTCCATTGGGTGTTTGAAATTTTTCATACACCTTTCTCGTTATACTGAAATAAACTTTTAGCTAATTTTGAATTTTTTCCTAATTTATAAAATATTTTTATCAAACAAGGTGAAATTTAACCTATTTTTCACATAAAAAAAATTGTAAAAAATAAATTTTTGAGTTTTTTTACAAAAAGCATATATCAGTATATATTAGCCTTCATTATAAATATGTCTTGAAAAATTTACATACCTGGGAACAGTTGTCTCTCAGAAAAGGTACATCGAACATCAAATTTTACATTTTGAGATAAATTAATTTTAACGTATACATGAGACTTCTAATCGACTAGGAAATAAAAAAAATAAAATAAAATAAAAGGTTCAATTTACAATAAAAGATACATGCTTTGGTTTATATTAGACGTTCAACTTTTAATAAAACGAAGTACTTTGTTTACATTTTTCGCCATTCAAGTGGGCGTGGTCCAGTTTCAACGATTATTTAAAAAAAAGGTTTTAAGGGCTTCTAATTACACTAGAGATTAAAGTAAGGTATTTTTAGAAACGTTAAAATCTATACAATTTGAAAATGTAAAAATCTCAAATTGTCGAAAAAATAGGATTTTAGCTTTCCAGTACTTCTTAATCTCCTCATTAATGTTATTTAAGATCTTCGACGCTCTAGAATTTAAAGTTAAATTTGCACCAATTGAAAAAAACTATGATTTCAAAATGTGTGAGAATCAGGCAGAGAACAATTCCAACATTCCTATGTTCAATCAGAGAAGGTTTACCTGTTGTTGTCAAGAGCTAAGTGTTAAAGCAAACTTTTTTCTGGAAAAGCAGTAAAAGAACTTAACTCCACAAATAGCATCAACGAATATCAAATCTCCAGTAGCACTGAATAGTCTCATGGTTTATACCATTGCCTCTCAAACTTTTTATATTTGTGACCCAATATCCAATCATAATTTTCATCTTGTTCTTTCGTCCCTCCATACAATAACAATGTATTGAATTCACTAATACTATACTTTGAAGCTAAATTTACAAGTACGACTTAAACCTCTTAAGAGCCACTGGCGTATATAAACGTCTCGCTCAGCGAAAGCGTTTTTTCCCCCGACGTACTTATACGTCTGTCCAAAGTACGGTCTTTTCTGTGTACAGCTATCCATAAAATTATTCATAAGGCTTTGGAATACAGTAAAAGGACATTGATCAGTGCTTGCGAAGGATTTACTTATTTCAAAGAACGTTTTACTTATTAATTTATTTTCATTCCGCCCCAATACATCACATATGCGCGCCTTCGTGGAAAATAGCTGCATTGGAGAGCGAATCGCGTAATTTTTAATCAACAGTTGTGTGGGATTAATTATAAACCGTACAAATTATCAAGATAAGTGTTGATTTTTGTATATAATTTATATAACAAGCCCATGGGAGGGGGGTCACTGGTAGTTATTAAATTTTTTTTAATTTAGTACTACTATTAAATTAATTATGAAATACATGGTGCACTACTGATACATTTAAGCATACTGCATCAATGCAAATGTGTATTTCATTTTTTCATTGTGTAAATGTATTTTGTTTGTTTACTTTCAGTAAACTAACAATTTTTTTAAAAAAAAAAAAAAAACTTTTGTTTTCGACTTTTTGATATACTTGTGCCCTTAGGGGGTCGCGCCCAACAGTTTGAGAAACGCTGGTTTATAAAATAAGTCAGGCTCTTGAATTCAAAACGGAATTGTGAACAGTTAAATATCCAGAGCCATTTGTAACAAAACTGCGAAAGAAAAGACTAGAAAGGAAAATTTCTACTGTAAAATCGATAGAAATTTTAAAATTTGAGAAGCTTTGGAGATTTAGGCAAGATTGACTTCACCATAGATTTTGTAACTGTTGTAAAAACATTTAAACTATTATAGAGGGGAAAAAACAACTCATCAAGGGCAGAAATCTTTTTTTTTACCTCCAATAATGGATACCTTTTATAAAAAAATTGTTTATAAAAACAAATTTACAAAGTATACAAGGGTACTTACATATTATCGCAACCTATTGGCGCCTTTATTTGAAACGAAGCACCTGGTTGCCAATTCAGCGTATACTGCTCATAGGAAATCGGAGATGCCAACTTGGCGAGTTATTAATAGAGTTGGCGATTGTTGTGATGATACGTAAGTACCTATACAATCCCTGATTGAACATTCTTTCAAATATTTTCCGATATTGTATAATTTACTTCAGGCTGGTGCACAAAAAAAAAGACTTTGCAATGAATCATATCGGGTGATTTTAAAAACATATGGCCAAGACTTTTTTTTTGTCTTACTATCAGAATGGATTCATTTCTTAAGACCAGCATGACATTTTGGAAAAGTATTTTTGGATAGAATTCTATTATTAATTGAAGAAGAGATTGGATAAACAAAAATATTTGTAGAAAGACTTCGATCTGAATGAGAGTTGCTAAGAAGAAGGTTAGGAAGCGATATTTTAAGGAACTGAATGTGGAATTATTTCAGAATTCTATAAATGGAGAAAGAAATAGAGAAAAAATGTCTATATTTGTGAAGAATTCTCGAATCATTGAACTAATACTTTCTAAAAGAGAACTTTTAAGCTGGAAAAGTCACCATTTACAATGCATAAACTGAAAAAAGGGACTGTCTACATCTACCAATTTAGCAACGATTTTACCAAACTAGAGTTAAGCAATTTTATTTGCGCCAAATGTATATCTCGAAATAATTTTCATGAGGTATCGTCATGTTATTCATGCTCTCATGTATTGTCCCCCACAAAACTGAAGATTGTCAAAGACGAGCGCAGTACTAACCAGGAAAATCGAGTTCATTTTTCAATTATTTTAAACTTTCAAGCAATAAACAATAAAAGTATTTTTTAAAAAAATAATGAGATAATATATACATAGATAAAAAGGAATTTAAAAAATATGCATAGATGAAAAAGGAAACTGATAAGTGATCATTATAAAATGAAATCATTTAGCATAGAGCTCAGTGTAAAGAAAAAACGAATGAAAAAATTAAATATGAAATTTCCCCTAAATGCAAATTGTTTTCGGTGTTCAATATTTCCTTTAATTTTCGAAGTATTCTTTCTTTTTGTTTATAGCCAAGCCATGTTTTTCAATTCCTACTATTAGCTCGTACTGTCTATATATTTATTTATTTATATATTTGTATATTTATATTTATTTATCTTGGTGGAATTTTCAATCTGTTAATAAAATACATTTTAAAGAGCTGAATTGAGCCGAAATTTTATATACAGGATCATTTTGGATGACAATACAATAATTTAATTATAATTAATAAAAATTAATTGATTACAACTAATTATTTAAAGAATTACAAATACAGCCACGTTGGCGACTTAACGACCCTTTTGGCGACTTGTGTCAAAACTTGAAAAGGTTTTTTTCTCACGTGTTAAAGCATTCAGTTGGACTGAAATTAAAAGAACAATACGATACTTTAATGATAATTAAAAAAACTAATTACCACTCAATGTTGTAATTCTGTCCTATGTATATACATACTTATATTAATTGTAACTATTTAATAAAAAGTAGCTAAAATAAAAATTTTTCGTTGTTGATCTAAGTAGGAATTGATTTAAAAACTATTTTTGTATATTACATGTTTTGTTTGTTGGAAAAGTTTGATGTATGTAGCACGCATATATAATATATATATAGTTAGGTAGTGGCTTAGGTGGTAGTAGTTAGGTTGGTAAGTAATTTTTCCCTTCTTTTTATTGTTAAATTTTAGTTGTTAAACTATAATATAAATAAAATTACATTTATTTTTCAATTTAATTTCTATTCCAAGTTATTTTCTATCAGTCAGTTACCTCTAACCGATGCCTTACAATCTTATTCCTGAAAGGAATTCGAAATGTACGAGAACAACATGGAAAATCTCGAGAACATTGACACAAGAGCATCAAGGGAAATAAAACTATTTAAAAGCACGAGCCTAATAAATATTTTTTTTCCCACCACCACATATCATCATTGTTCACAACCTTTTCTCATAAAGATGCGAAGATAAAAAAAAAATGGCTCTTTTGCTAGGAAATCATTTAGCATTGCTGAACCAAAGACTGTGTGTGTGAAAAAGTGCAAGCGACTATATGGTATTTCCTGACCACAAGGGATTGAAATGCTTTTGGCCCCGGTTTTTTCCCGGGTGCCCGCATTTTTTTCCGAATCATTATACGTTCATGAAATGGTTCAAAGCCATGGGACCAACTACAAATGATTATTTGGTAGTTGGAAAAAAATGATGAAGGTTTTTCTTCTGATTTATTCGGGGTTTTCTTTTTTTTTATGCCTTTTCCCTTTGGAAAAGAAAAGAGGGAAAAATCACAAAACAGAGGCATATTTTAGCAATAAAACTTTCATTTCGTGATAGTGAATTAGATGTAATAAAAAAGGTGCTATGAGCTAAAAGCGAGGTAAATGTACTTAAAATGGGTGCTTATTTTTTCTTGATCCGATGTATTTCAATATAGAAAGGGAAAGTTAAAATTTTTTCCCTTTTTGGAACAAAAAAAATCGTTTTGCTTTAAGAACTTTCATATGAGCCGAATAATGGAGAAAAGTATTTTTTACGGATAGAATATGCTTCAAAATTTTCCATTTTGCGAATAATTCAAGGTTTTTGTGATTCATATAACTTTCATTATGCACGTTTTTTAAATAACTTTTTGTGAATCACGAGTTTATAGAAATTTAATTAACTTAATTTTAATTCAGTTGAAAATAACCGGAAATATTATAATATTTATGCCGTCTTTAGATAGTGGAAAAGCAAATGCCAATGTACTATTAAATGCAAAATACAAAAATAAATTAATAAATAAATTTAAAATATCAGTTCTAAGAGCTGTACACGATACGTTAAAAAAATTAAATAAAATTTAAATGTAATTTATTTTTCTTATGAAAAAATAAGATCATTTAGAACAAAATTTCTTCTTTCCACTTGGGAATTCATCGAACATGTATCAATAGGAAAAATATTTATCTTTAAGCCATTAGCTTTATTTAAACAGAAGAGAAAAAAATTCTAATGTTAACTAATTTTAGAACACCTACTAAATGCTTCCGCAATAAAAAAAAAAAAAAAAAAAATTTAAAGAAAAATTTAACTATTTTAACTTCATTTTTGTGTATGTATTTAACCCTTTATCTATCTCATTATGATTTACTGCAGTTTTTTTCATGCAATTTTTTTTTTCATTTTCCAAGGTCTTCCTTAACACCCAAAAAACACCACCCGAAGCAAAAAAGCCTCTTCCAATTTTCAGAAAAGCCGTATAAAAAAGCAAATTCTGCTATAAAACTATTTGCCTTCCCCGCTAAAACGCTCATCATAGAACCCGTGCTGCCACATATCTTGGAAGAGTAGATTTAAAAGAATATTCCTGCTGAGATCGCACGAGTATTCTTAGAAATGATTATTCTATGTAAAAAAAAGTGAGTGGTATTTATAAGTACTGTCGGTAGATAAAGGGTTAAATTAAAAATAATCAAGTAAAAGAATATTTAAACAGCTTTTTATTCTAGTTTCAGTTTTTTTTTTCATGAAAAATTCATATCGAGTAAAATTGAGTTCTAAACTGAAATTTTGTGAGCAACTTAGTGAGTATTGCTTTATTTTTCTAAAGAGATGGCATACGATTTCCCGCAAATTTCTTATCATTGAAACATAACCACTTAAAAACCGATAATTAAGAAACAAAAGTCATTTACATTGGTTAAAATCTAGAATTTTATAAAACGCCTTCTATAAAAATTTTTGTAAATAACAGACCATAACCATACAAGCAATGAAAATAAATTTAAAAAAAAAGAAGCAAAAAAAAAGTGATTTAACAAACGATATTTCTTTTTTTAATTCAAGCATAATTTTAAATATATCGTTGGGAATTTTTTGATGGAGAAAATAAAAATTTAATAATAAAAGGAAAAATATGGTAAGAATTCTAAAATAAAATTATTTTTGATCATAAATTTGTAAAATTTGTTTATTGATTCAGAAGAATTTATATATAATTCGATTATGAATCTCTGACAAAGTTGCTTCTTAATTTGATTGCCTATTAAATAAAATGTTTAATTTTCTTCCTCTTAGCCACAAATGCTTTTTCTGTTATGAACCCAAGATAAGAATTATTAAAATATTTTTGTTTCACAATATCCTGATTTAAAATTATTTGATAAAGATCAAATTTTCTTTGAAGATAATTCTTTAAATTTAAAATTGAAATATTACGTATATAAAACAATCTATGGGTTGCGTACATTTTAAGTCCATGAGTTATGAGTATTCTTAATATTATGATTGTTCTGTGAGTGAGTGCAAATACTTTGACAATTTTATAACATATTTAAAGATTTCAAATTGCTTTCAACATTAAATTAAAATATGTTTTAAAGCTATAAAATGATTCTTACTATTTTTTAAATATTATGTACTGTTTCACATTTTGAAATACAGCTTAAGAAATTTCTCTACTAATTTATTTTTGGAAATAATTTTGCTTCAAAAAATTTTTTGGTTCAAAAGAAAATAAACCTTAAATAGATTTCAAGCCATTTAATAATTGAGGATTTATTAATATAAATAAATTCTGAACGATAGATATTATTTTGTTTAAATATATATGGAAAATGTACGGATTATTTTAAATAATAATACACATATTACGTATTGTCATTGAAGCAGAAAAAAGACTTGAAACAGTTCACATTTTTATAGCAAATTCTCTATAAAAGATATATTTCTTTTTATTTATATTCTATTGAGAAAGGTTTAAGATCCAAGCCTTGTGTTATTTGATTTGATTTGATAATACACCACACATTTCCGTGCATAAGGCAATAATTTTTTTAAATTCTTTTTTAAAGTTGAAGTAAGGGCTTATATACGGATTAGGGTTTCTGATTTCCTGGGGTTTTTCCATTCCCGGGAATGCATTAAAATGTCAAAAATTAAAAACAATTTAAATAAAACCAATAACAATTATATAAAATAAGGATACATAAAAATTTCCCAAATTAATATTAAATATTAATTTATATAATATATATATATATATATAAAAAATTGTTTATCATTTTAAAATAGGATTTCAGAAAGCATAAGCAATTTATATTTTTATCACTCAGCCTAGTTCTAAGCTTTGTGACGAACAATCCGGCAGCACAATCTGACGTTGAGGAATTGTTTTTAAAGCCTCATATAGTTTTATAATGTTTGGTGATCTATTTTCAGTCGGATCGAACAACTATATCTCTTGTTTCATGATTTTTTTAAACCTAGTACTTTTTTTGGTGAAAAATATAAAAATTTTGTTTTAGAGTAAATTGCTTTCTCTAATTTTTTCGTCCAACGTCAGAGGTTTTTTTTCAAAATCTCCATCCTCTTCTTAGGGCAAAGGTAGGATATTGATTCCTCTTCTTAAAGAAAAGCCGCCCCTATCATTTGGGGTTGTCTAACCCAATTTTTTCTGGGCAATCCGAAATATCGTTTAACTGCAGCTACTTCTATTTTCCCCAAAAACTCAGATATTGCATTAATCCTATGAATGTTGCGCCCCTCTTTAAATCTTTGGATTAGAATATATCATATTTTCGCAAATTTTTAAATTTTGTTCGTTCAATTCTCCAATAACGAAAGAAAATCCCTTCTGCAGTTAGCAAAGTTGCATTTCATCTGCAAAATTTTTTCTAAAATTTTAAGGTTTTTAAAGTTTCCCCAAAAGTCACAGTTTCAAACTCAATTGATTTTGTTCTTCTTTCATGTAAATTTAAATGTTTCAAAATTGCTGACTTTATTTCAAAAAATCTTTAAAACTTTCCCAACCTTTGGGCCGTTGCGTTCGGGAAATCGGGAATGAATAATAATTCCTGGGAATAGAAAAGAACATAAATTTTAAACCCTGGAACCGGGGACCCCGGGAAAAGAAACCTTTAATACGGACCCCCCTAATACGGAAAATTGTTTGGAAAAAAGTTATTTTCCGTTAGCCATACGCAACAATTTCATTTTTTTAATCATTTCGGGTTTCTTAAATAAAGGGCTACCCCCCCCTTTGGTGCCCTTTATCTTTGTTGCAGCGTGAGCTAGAGGTGTGGGTTTGAAAAAGGAATAGACTTTTGATTCAATTTGCCTTTAAAAGAATAGAATTTAAATGTCTAACAATTTAGATAAATTTAATTAAGCGAGAATCTATAATGAACACACACAAATGATGTTAAAGCGAATCGCGTAACAGACCACTTTTTCTAAATAATTTTTTTAATCGCCCCTTCCACTTCTTTTAAAATTACAATCTTAATAAACAAAAAATCAGTCCTACCCAAAAACAAACTTAGATTCGATCTTTTTATGGAAAACGGGGCGCGTGCAATGATATACCTTGTATTAATTTTATTTTTGGGGGAAATTTACGATTGGTTCAATTCCCACTATAGTCTCTTTCCCCATAATTCCCCAAAAATTTACATCTCCTCACTAAACTTCCGCAAAAAATCTTATTTGCATTTCTTTTTCCTTCACTTCTTAGGTTTTGGTTGGAAAAGAGTTGCCTTAAACTTAACCCAAAAACCAGGGTTATGTTAAAAAAAAAGATGGGGGCCCCTCACAGAACTTATATTCTAAAAAAAAAAGGAAAAAAATCCATAAAACCCTCTAGTGACAAAAACGGTTTTCGTATAGTTTTTTTAAAAATTTAAAATTCCCCTTTGTGATTTTTTTTAATTATATTTCCAGTATGGATTTTTTTCCCTTTAGGTAATGAAACATAGGTCGACGATCCCGTGCCGTACAAAAATTTTTCTTTCCGCTCATTTTTCAAGCAAGCAAAAAAAAATGTTGCAGGAAATAGGACTTGGACATATAATATGCAAGATTCATAGAAACATGTTAGAGCTTAATGAAAAAAAAAGGGAAAATTTTAAAATTTCCCCTTTTCAGCATCCTGGCACCATTTTGGAAATTAAATGAGTCCCCCACAATTAGTCTTATATACAAGTTTCGAATTTTGCACAATTTTTTTTTTTGAAGAAAAAATATATTTTTGAACTGAAAGTAAATTAATTAATTGGTGAAAAAAAAATAAAAGTAATAAAAGTGGATAATATCAAAACAAAAATTGAATTTGGGGGTTTCATTTTGTGTGAATGTATTTAACAAAAATCAATGAAACAAAAACATGAAATTAATGGAATTTCATGCAAAATTTTCAAATTTTTTGAAAAAAAAATTACAATGTTTGAATTTTTGGGAAATAATCTGATATATTTTTCTTTGAATTGTCTTTTTCAATTCCTACTATTAGCTCACTCTCTCTATTTATATATTTATTTTAGCTTGTGGAATTTTCAATCGTCGATAAAATACATTTTAAAGCGCTCCATTGAGCTGAAATTTTATATACATGATTATATTGGGTTACAATACAGTAATTTAAAAAAATTAATAAAAATTAATTGATTAAAACTAATTATTCAAAGAATTACAAGTACAGCCACGTTGGCATCATTTTTGGCGACTTAGCGACCCTTTTGGCGACTTGTGTCAAAACATGAAAAGGTTTTTTTCTCACATTTTAAAGCACTCGTTTGAGCTGCAATTTTCTATACACTAATGCTTTGGGTAAAAACACGATAATTTAATTATAATCAATTAAAATTGACTGAAACTAATTATTTAAAGAATTACAGATACACCCACGTTGGTTTCATTTTTAGCGACTTGGGTCAAAACTTTAAAAGATTTTTTTTTCTCACGTTTTGAAGCATTCAGTTGAACTGAAATTTTATATACACGATTGTTTTAGATGACAATATGATACTTTAATGATAATTAATAAAAATTAATTGCCACTTAATGTTGGGATTCTGTCATATGTGTAGACATATTTATATTAATTGTAACTATTTAATAAAAAGTAGCTAAAATAAAAATTTTCTTTGTTGATCTAAGTAGGAATTGACTACAATTTTTTTTATATTACTTGTTTAGCATCAAATCGTCAACAAATTGTTTAATCTCGTCCATTTTGTTATTCATTTCACCAATGGAATGTAAGCGTACATAATTGAACATAATTTTCCTGATGTTCCTCATTTCGAATCATGTGGAACAGAAGCTACATTATTCAGTTCATTGTCGTCGTCGGAATCTGCATCAATGATATTTTTTGAGCTTTGAACAAATTCCAAAATGTCATTGTCTGCAATAATTGTGGTGTACATATATTATCATCAACTACTGCAACGAACTCTTCCGATGATACAGTAGGACAGTCTTATCCACCTGATATTTTCCTCAATTTGTTCATCTCCAGAAAAAATCTTTTCATGCTAAGAAAAAACACAATGCATGAAAATATATATTAGTTTGTCAGAACCGTTGTATTACTTCGTGTTAACCGCTATTTCGTCTTAAGCGATTTGACGTTAAACCTATTTCACTGTATATGATAATATAAATGGTTAAGCTAAAGATTCGACTGCATACAGGGTGTCCCATGAACAGCACCCAAACTCTACATAGCCAGATTCCTCTTTGAAAGGGCGTAAAACAATTCCTAATAAACTGAATCCGTACGAGTGTACCATAGTTAACGATAAAAATACAGTGAATGAATGATGATGCATGATGGTTACTGATGGTTTGCAGTCCTGGGATCCCGAAATCACGGGATCTCGGTGTAAGGTAACGGTAGTGGTTATACATTTACGTGGAACCTTAGAGAAAGAGCTATATTATCCACTCATCATAATAAGTTGAACAGAGAATAATTTGTTGAAGTTACATAAAAATAGATAGCAGTCCACATTGAGAGCTTTGCAACAACGCTGGTGGAGGGGAGAGTGGGAAATCCCAGTCTCACTGTCCACTGTCCCAGTTGATTTAGTTTCTGTTTCGCTTTCATAGGAAAGCGAAGAGAAAATGACGTCACACCTCCATGACAGCAAAGCCCGTCTTTCAACCGTCTGCCGCATCTCGACGTAACAAGGAGAGAAGGAACAAATTTCTTTAATAACAAGGATTAAGAGAATATTATTTTTAAGTCCGTTACTCGTTACCTCTTAAATAACTGCGTGCGGTTATTGAAAGGAAATTTTAAATTACCACTTGGAAGAAAGTAAGAAAGGTAGAGGAGTTTGAAATAAGATCATGAGGGGTGAAGTTGCACACTAAACGCGATAAAAAACTTGCATGGCGGGGGGGAATAATTAGAGTGGGGTGAAGTCTTGCAAAGAAAACAACTAGTGCAACAATATATATATATATAAAAAATAAAAATAAAAGTGAAGAAGTACTAGAACCTACAGTGCTAAAGCAGGAAGAAATTGGAATTCACCAGACACAACAAATGAATACAAAAAGTCTTTGGACTAAACTGGAGGACCTATTATGATTTCAAAAAACTGTGCGCTAATTAGGCCACGAATTAGGGTTAGCAATGCTTTATGGATCCATCTTTCCTTACAGCAGAAACTTTCGACATAATAGGAAAAAACAAAGTTGAAAAGTTAAGCCTAATACAACACGTGGAAGAAAAAAACCTGATAATATATTAAAATGAAGCTCAGAAAGAAACAGTAATGAATGTCTCAAAGAGAGGAATAATAATAATAATAAATAAATAAATAAATAAATGTATATATCCCGGTGTTTTTCCTCTAATCCCGGAATTTAATTCTTGTCTAAAAATTTTATTTAAAAATTTTTTTTTTTCATCAAATTTTTTTAAGAATTTAATTTTTAAAAACTGATATAGAGAGCTTCCACTTACGAAACGAGACATTGCACAACATTCATTGCTGTTTCCCAATATCATGTTCAGTTAATATATTTGATGTGTTTTTTTAGATTTCTCTCTCTCTTTTTTTTTTATACATCAAGAGTTTTTTTGTTATTATAAGTATATTCTCTTTATACTCTGTTTAAGCTGTTATCGCTGTTTGAGGCATCAAAATCACATTTCTTCAAAGTTCTTTTTGAATATATATATTTAAAGTTTGTGAATAAATCAGTTATAGATGAGTTATTTCAATGTTTTCATCTTTTTTAATCTACAGAGAGATAAATGTAGTAATATTATTTTGTTATCATTACAAATATACTTTCAAATTAGATTGCGTGCATTAATATTTAAATGATGTTAAAAATATTTCAAAAAGACATTTTTTGTGGAAGCTAAAAGACAGAAATTTATTGGACTGAGAAATATACAATGTATTTATTGTACTATGTTTTTTTTTTTTTTTTTTGAGTACTTTCATTAGAGTTAATTTTAATGTTTGTTATGATTAATTTCTAGTGTTATATGTTAATAAGATTTTTTTAAAAAAAAAAGTGTATTTTTTTTTGTGGGAGTTGTGTAAGTAGAAATTTTTTTAGATTAAAATTTATGTAAATCTATTCTATCTTTTGTACGTGCTGTGTACAGGTATATGTGAGTTTGTCGAAAAAAAGTTCACAGCTCAGACTTCATAATTTTAATTTTGAGAAATCTACTTCCTTAGAATGTCTTAATCCCCCCTCCTACTCCACATGCAGTTATCAGTTCTATGAATATATTAAACGTAAGAAAATACAGAATTTTAAGTGAAAATAAAATAGGGGCTTTTTATTCTGTTTTAAATTTACAATAAGATTTTTTGGAAAATCTCAAACCTATCGATTTTTAATTCAATTGGGTCAATTTTTAATAAGTTCAAATTGTACTATTTTTATTGAATTCATTATGTACTAATTTTATTTATTTATTTATTGATGAATTAAGCACTGTTTTGATTTGTTTCAATAAATAATAATAATAAATCAATTTTTTAATTATGTTTTCATTTCTATTATGTAAAATCAACTATGCCAATGTGTATGCATTTTTTATAAATAGGCCAGTCCTGGTCCCGGGATCCCAAGATTTGGATAACGTAATCCCGAAATACCAGGATTTAAAATATAGCACGGGATTGCAAACCCTAGTTCAGGATGGAACTCCGGCGCATTTCTGTGATCCTGTATGGGATTGGCTGAATACGGCCTACTCCGGCCGCTGGTTCGGACGTAGGGGCCGTTACGATCGCCAGATCTCACTCACAGTTGATTTTTTCTATGGAGTAATCTGAAAGAATTGACGTATCGAGACTGAGTGACTACATAAATGGACATATTTACTCGTCTGCATGATGCTTGTACTTTAGTGGACACCACGCTGCTGCGACGTAAGAACTCATGCTTTCCACCGTGTACTCAAGCCGGCCTCGATATGCACGGTGCACACTTTGAGTATCTTCTTTTTTAAATATTTGCAAATATGGCTATGATGCCATACTTTGTTTTTCGTATTTTTCTCATAAACGATGGATCATACCGGTATAATCCTTTGGACATTTTTATGCTTTTTTATTCTTTTATGCCGCACAGCTGGATTCCCCAAAGAGGCAAGAGAAATTTGGGCTCTATTTTTGGAACACCCTGTATACTTCTACATTCTAAAGTTGATCCTATTAAGGTATCCGACTACGTTCGGAACCGTGATTTTGCAAAAGCGTGTAAATGGATACTATTTATGATATTTAGTGTCACTTAGATTAGAAAATGTGTATAAAATCGTTTCAAGAATAGTATTACACTAAAAAATTATTTAAGTACACTATTTTGACAAAAAATGAACATAGAATGACCCATTTTCAAAATATGCTCCTTTTGCGAAAAAGGCTTCTATTATAATAATATTTTGCCTGTATATATCTCAGACCTCTGTACAGAGGCTCAACTAGAATTTTTGAAATATATAACTTAGAAATGGGTTTATCCATGTTTTACGATAGCAGAGGGGAGACATTTTAAGAAAAAAAAAATGTCGATAATTATTTCAAATGGTTGTAACTCTGAAAATAATGTGAATTTTTCAAAAGTCATAGTTGAGCCTCTGTACAGAGGTCTGAGCTATATACAGGCAAAATATTATCATAATAGAAGCATTTTCACAAAAGGAAAACATTTTGAAAAAAGGTTATTCTAAGTTAATTTTTTGCCAAAATATTGTATTTAAATATTTTTTTGTCAAAATGTCCTTAAAACAATTTTATACATGTATTCTAATCTAAGTGACACTAAATATCATGAAAATTATCCATTTATGCGCCCTTTTAAAATCACGGTTCCGAATGTAGTCGGATACCTTAAAAGCTGCTTTTAGTTTCTCTGTTGCAGTTTAAGTTACTATTAAAGTAAGCATTTAACATATCTACTCGTATTTCCTTTTATCTATCAAATATATTACATAAGTACTTTCTTTATTTACATGCAAACAAGAAGAATACCATTATTACTTCGCGGAATACATAATACGAATATAATAATTCGCCAGTCTCTTACTAATTTACATTTAATATCTTAATCCAGTGACCATGAATTAGCATACCTTATCATTTACGCACATCTATCTGGGTAATAAAAAAGAAGAAAAAATGAATCGCAACTTTTCGAATGCTCCCGTACACTCCATCGTGTGAAGGCTGGACAAAATGCAGTGACTCAACCACGTATTTCGTGATCTGCTGTCGGCAGTCAATGCTATTGCATACATTATCACGATTTCAACTCTCCTCCGAGGAGCAGCGTTAAACAGTTCTTTTTATTGATGCAGTAGCAGGTGGATACAAAATAATCCTCATTAAACCATGAACACACAATTAATAAGGATTTTTATGGTATTTTGGAATCGGCGTGATCTTATCGCAGATAATGATGTGCATTTTTTGTGTTTCTTTTTATAAAGGTATTTTTTAAGAAATATAGACAAAGGAATTCTAGTTTTAATTTGCTGTGCAGATTTCTTGTAGATTTGTTGTAATTTTATGAAATTTTAAGCTTTTTCTCCTAAAAAAAGTTGTGTTTAAAAATATAATTTTGCATTAATGCGTCCGCCTTATTTGCGACAACTTTTTAAAAAAATCCAAATATGGGGATTTTTTGGGGATTTTTAGATTTATTTAGTAAATTTTAAAAAAAAAAGGCAACTCTAAAATTAAGAAGAGAAAAAGAAATTACATTATTACTAAAAGGGGAAAAATAGGTCAAAATTTACAAAAAACTGCATAAACGGATCCCACTCTGTACAAAATTTTATGAACAAATTCTCAATTATTCAATTTTGATGTGTTGCTTTGTACTTCCTTTTTTAAATGATCTTCAGAATAAGAGATATTTTAATTTTTACAAAAACTGGAGCAGTTTATCTTACTTATTATATGACATTGCTTCAAACAAGTAATATAAAAAAAAAATTTAAATCAATTCCTACTTAGATCAACAAAGAAAATTTTTATTTTAGTTACGTTTGATTAAATAGTTACAATTAATATAAATATGTATATACATATGACAGAATCACAACATTAAGTGGTAATTAATTTTTATTAATTATCATTAAATTCGTATTGTCATCCAAAACAATCATGTACATAAAATTTCAGTTCAACTGAATGCTTTAAAACGTGAGAAAAAAAGCTTTTCAAGCTTTGACACAAGTCGCCAAAAGGGTCGCTAAGTCTCCAGAAATGATGCCAACGTGGCTGTATTTGTAATTCTTTAAATAATTAGTTTTAATCAATTAATTTTTATTAATTATAATTAATTGATTGTCACCTTAAAATTCATGTAATATAAAATTTCAGCTCAATGGAGCGCTTTAAAATGTATTTTATTAACGATTGAAAATTCCACGTAGATAGATAAATAAATAAATATATAGAGAGCGTGAGCTAATAATAACAATTAAAAAAGTATTGTCCAAAATAAAATATATTTTCAGGTATAAATAAAATTTTCAGTTTTTAAGACTGTCATTTGTGGTTATACAAACTTGATAGAAAATGAGAAACTATTTTGCATACACTCATGTAATTTTCTTTTCGATTTTTATTGTGACTCGTGGTGCCTTAAGTATACTCAGTGGAGCCCCAGAGTTCCACGGTAAACAGTCTGAAGACCACTGCTTTAGAGATTTTCTTCTTAACTGTTATATGATTATAAAATTGCCTCCTTGGAGGAACCGTGATCTATATGTAAATGTAAGTTGCCATTCAAAGTCAAGAGAAGAGAGTCGATGGTGTCGGGAACACTAAAAATGTTAAATATGAATCATGGGGTATCAGTAAGGAGTGCTGAGATCTCTGGGGAGAAAGATCGTCAGGGATGCAGAATTATAATAATCCAGCATTTTTAAATTTTTTATTAGAAATTTAAAGGGGTGCCCCCTCCTTCTTTTAAAAAGGGGATTAACCCAAATGATTTCTCGACACTTCGGAAAAACATTATAATCTCCGGCCACAAAAAAATATGTACCTTTGTTCGTTTGGAAACCATTTATTGGGTGAAAAATTTTAAAAAAGAATGCATTTTATTATTGTTTTCTTATTTTTTATGTATACAATTAAAATATAATAATGTTTTTATTATAATGAATGATTAAATAATGTTTGAAATATTACAGTTGCCATTTTCTTGAAAATTACGGGGTTTCTTTTGAATTGATTTTTTCTTTCCCTTTTGTTAAAATTTAAAAAGTGCTGTCTTTTCGCAAACGTTTTAAGTACCCTTTATTTTAAACCCTTTCCCTGAAGATTTTTTTAAATTTTTAAAAAAACATCCCCTGATTGCCTTTTTTGCTTTTGGGCTCTTAAAACCCAAAAAAGTAGGAGGAGGGAAAAAGGGAAAAAAAACACGGGAAATCATGTCCCATCCATAGTAAGGATATGCATAATGCAATTCAAATTTATTAAAAATTAATTTACTATATTAAACCCAATTAACTTTTTTGATAAAATATAAATCTATTTTAAATCAAAAAGGACATTTCTATTACCCAAAAAAGATTTATTTTAAAAAAAAGAACAGGTAACAGGAAAAATTTCCCCCTCAAATAAATTTAAAATAAAAAAATTTTAAAAAATCTGATTTTTAAAATTTTTTAAAAAAAGAGTCGGCGGGCCGCGTGTTGGACACCCCTGGTTTAAGCAATCTTTTGATATTAAACTGTTAAGTAAAATAAAGGTGTTGATTTTATTAAAATGTCTTTGGAGTCCTTTGCACCCAAAACCCACTAGCGCCCCGGGGTTTTCGAAAAAATTTCCCGAAAAAAGCCAAATTGTAAATTAAACAAGAAAATTAAAGTATCAGAGAGCCATTTTATATTCATACGCGTGCGCAAGGAAGACTCCGGTAGTGATAGCAATAAAAATAGACGATAAAAAAAAATTTATTTATTTTATTTGTGACGGGCCCACGCGCCCTTTTTTATTTGGGGACCTCTGGGTTTTTTGGGGGGGCCCAAGATTAATGGCAACTTTTTTCCCAACCCCAAACCCAAGAAGCGAAATGTAAAGAGGAAATGCAAATAAGATAGCTTTTAAATAACAGAAGTTTCAATAAATCGTATGGCAATTTGGGGAAATTTTTATGTGTGAAAGTGATACAAGCGTGAATTGACAGCCAATTGTGGTTTCCTTGAAGGTTAACCCTTTTTGATCAAGGTGCATACCACTGCAAGGCCCCCCTCTTCATTTAAAATTGAAACTAAAAAAGGATTAAAGGGAGGATTGATTATTTTTATAATTGGGGCTTGTAATATTATTAAAATGAGATTAGGCTGATTAAAATATTGATAGTGGTCCCAAATTACGCGATTTGGTTTAACTATTACTTTTGTGTTTGTTCATAAATAGATTCTCGCATAAATAATATTATCTAAATTGTTATACACTTAAGTTTCATTCTTAATAAAATCATATTAATAATTTTAAAATTTTCTATTCCTTTTGTAAACCCTACACCTCTAGCTCCCCCGGGGTAATCAAAAAAAACGATCACTTAAGGGGGGGGGGTTTCACATATTCAAATAATGTTTTACACAAAACCTTTTTCCCTCCCCTTTTAAAAACAAAAAAAATCCAAGATATTTTTATTTCCGAAGCTCGATGCAAGAACAGTCATCATCAAAACATCATACTATTGGAAATTAAACTTTTCAAGCTTCGTGAAAATATTTGTATAGCAATGATACAGTAAGCGTTTTATTCTGAATTTTCACTTTTACACTAATAATTATATTTGATATTAGTTGTTATCTTATTTAAAAGTTATCGGCAAGTATAAAAGGTGTTTTTGTATTTTCTGTTGGGAATTTAAGTATCTCTTACACACATCCCCGAGTGCTCCCAAATTCATTTATGCATCTAAGTAAACATTGCTGGAACTAACATCGAGGAGCATTTCCCCATGGTGACATTTTTACTAGTACATTGGACTTATACTACTTTAAAACTAATTTTTATATTTTCACTGATTCGCCATCAGCATTGTTAATGGAAAACATTTTACAGAAATAATTGAATAAACCAGTCAGATGTTTAAGGGTACATGTAAATACAGGGGAATTTTTTCAATAGAAAATAATAAAAACAAAAAGAGGAACAGAGAAAACACAATATTTTTTTTATCAGTCGTAGTTTTTTGTATTGTGTATGGGTGAAAAGTCGAAAGAGGTGGCGGCTCACAAACCGTGGTTTGCCGACCTCTGGGCTTGGGTATCAATTCGAATGCAACAAAGTGCATCAAAAAGAACAAAAGAAAAATAATAAATAACAAAGGATTCTCTGAAATTAAATTTTTTCCTTCCGGTTTACGAAAATATTTTTATCGTTTGTAGATTCAGCTCTTTAACGAAATATCAAGTAATATTTTTAGATATCGAAGAAAAAAATTTTAAAAACCCAAAATTACTAAATTTTAAAAAATAAAAACAGCAATAACCAATGCCTTTAATTTTGGAATAAAATACGCCGATCATTAAATCGATTTTACTGTAATAAATTAAAAAAACGAGGAACTTTACATTTTAACTAACTTTTCTTCGTACTAGCGAAACTTTTAAGTATGAAAAGAAGTTTATTATAAGTTGCACTAAATAATAATTGCAAAAAAGATGCAGGATTCATCTCGTATCATTTTGAGAAAGCATTTTACATGACTGATAAGGGGGAATCAGAAGGTATTTTTCTATTCCTTTCATAAAGTAAATTCCATTTTTACTCTTAATAATTACTATTCCTTTATCAACAAATCCACAAGGTTATTATTTGTTTCTTTCTTCTCAGGTGTGAGTAAATATAAGTAAACCGGTAGAAATTACTCATAAAAGAGTTTCTTCAGAAAGATAATTACTTTCTCAAGTCTTATCTCTCGTACCGGAATACTTTACTCATCTAAAAGAGAAGTTAGATAAGTTTTTAAAGCGGAAAAAAGCAATTTAGAGAAGAAGTGTATTTCCTTAAAACAAAACCATTACTTTGAGAAGAAAGTCTTCAATCTTAATATCTTCGAAGAGAGCACAACACCACCAACGCTTCTACTCAAAATCGATGAAGAAAAAAAAAAGGGAGTTGGGATGCAGAAAAAAAAAAAAGATCGGTATCTCGTTTCCGCCATCCCCATCAACCCCGTTGATCGAATCCAACATCCCATAAAATAAACACCACCAAACGATTCTTTAGTGCCCTTTCCCTCTCCTTTTAAAAAAAAAAATACCGAAGAAATTGTTCTCTTAGAAAGCCACTAATTCCTAAAGACAGAAACATAAAAAAAAAGAACCAAACGAACAAACAAAATCACGTTCCAACTTGGGGAGGCTGGGGGTAAGAATGGAATAAAAAAGCAAAAAGAATAAAGTGAAGATGCACCTTGAGACAAATCGTTTGAACAGCCCTTGAGGTCAGCAAGAAAACAGTAACCTCCCTGCTACAGAGCGGTATCTCACCATTTCTGCCTTCCCCACCCCAATTGGCGAAGGGGGGTCATAATTACTACTCTCTACCTTTCATCTCCCCCCATAAAGCTTTGGAATTTTTCAGGTATGCTGCAAACCCCCCAGCAGCATGTGCATGTGTATATATATATGCATCTATTTCCCTCCCAGAAGACTGCTTATCTTAATGCGTGAGGCCTTATCGTCGGCTTCCCACGCTTGGATGATGATGATGACGATGATGTTGGTGATAATGATGAGCATGCTGTTCTTTTGAAAAGAGAGCTTATTGAAAACTCTCTTCAGCAGCCCTTTGATGCCCTATTCGCACCTTTGTGGATTAGCGATGGTGAAGAGTTTTTAAATTGATGTCGGTTTGCAGTCGCTTACTGGGTGATTTGTAAGTGATTGTGAGGTATTGCTGAGTGATTGCTTAAACAAAATAGGGGTATGATTCCTATCGGTAAATGCGCTACGACATTTTAGTAGTGTTATGTTGAATTGTACTATGCTGTAAAGATCAATTGAGATTTATAGAAAATGCAGGTATTTTTTTTTAATTATAAATTTACCTTAGAACAAGGTTTCTTTAACGTAAGTCCAAGAAAATAGTTCAGAGAGACCTCAATCTTGATCTACGCTTGGTTCCTTTTATATTTGATAGTATAAATGTGAATACTACTTAAATACAGTCGGACTTTTTTCAAGTCGCTAAATTCAAAAAATCGTTATATGGAAAATCCGTTATATAGAGGTTCATCTTTCAGTTTTCTTTATAAACCGCATAAAGGAAATTTTAAATTCATAAGCATTATATATTAAAAAAATTAACTATTCACACCTTTTTGTAAATTATATAATAATATTTATTTTATATATCTTACCTATAAAAAGGAAAGAAAGACAAATGGCAAGGAAAGTTTCTTGACGCCTTTATCCACTTCCTGAAAAATTAATTATTTTTCTTTGATGGTCAAACACTTACGTTTTGTCATTTTCTAGCTGCAAGAAACGAAGTTACCAGACGACTAATCAAAACTGCAAATGAACGGAGACCTACTTCAAGAACACGAGACAAATGTACTGAGGATGAAAAAGGGGTATCGAAGTGCTTATGAAACGGACGATGGGGATTAAGGTTGCCCTTGGATGGTCCAAAATTTTTTGCTCCCCGACGAGCTAGGAACCTAATAAAAACCAGTTCAAAATTTATGACCATCATAAAATGAGTTAAAAGAAAGAATAACTTGAAATACCCAGAAATACTATAAAAAAAGGGGGAGGGAAATTGAGTATAGAAAATGAACTTCGCTATTAGGAGGTTATTTAACGAAGAAAATCATGAAATGTTCTTGATTCCAGGAAAAAGTTCGCTACGTAGAAAAATTCGCAATATAAAGGTTCGTAATATGGAGGTTCGACTGTATTAAATTTCTTTCTCATTCAAATACTTGTAAAAAAGGTATATTACTTGTTGGAGTTGTGATTAAGAATGCCACATTAAAATTTAATTCACCCCAAGATAAATAAACAGCTGTTAAAAGAGAAATATATATTTTTAACATTCTTTCGATTTAGAAACATAATTTTAGGAAAACAAATTTCTATTAAACAGAAATTTAAATCCAACATTTTTTTCTTTTTTTATTTTTGTGTTCCATAGATGTCTAAAAAGACAATTCTTTACGTGTTTTTATTAAATTATTCTGGCTATCTTTATATCCTCCATGTAAGTATCCCCAATAATCAAAGCCACTTTTTTTTAGATTCGAACCATCAGTAAGATGATAGAGTCGCGCCTAAGTTGACACCTCAATATCCACACAATTGGTGGAAGTTTAACACGCCTCAATTCCTCCACTACAAGTTTGTCGTAGATATCATGAATCACGAATATGCTGCACGACTGAAATGTAACTAGCTACAGTCTTACTTAAGTTCTCGGATTGGGAATTACATACATAAAAACATACACAAACACACACAAATCGCTGGAACACTCGTACACTATTTGATTAAATTATTATAAGGTACATGAACATTTTTACTTCGCATGAAAGAAGATGATGTGACAAGTAAAATAATTATAATTTTTACTTGGGAAAAAAGACATAATAAACACAAAGAGCAAAATCGTTTTTAAATCAAACTTGCATTTTTTACATAATTAAACTCATTTTTACACCAATCACTGTTCTTATAAAAGCCACGGCTAAGAAGTCAGAAACCGAAAAGAAAACTCTTTATATTTCCTCGATTCTCATCAAAAATCGGAAATTAAATTAAAATTTGTTGAAAAATGTAAATTTTTTTAATCGTATTACAATTCTAGAAGAAAATCCTTAGATAAAGGAACTAGGAGTTTAACTTGAGATTCTATTATTCGATTACTTCTTCCTGTTAAGAGGTTTCCAATAGAAAAACTGGTTTTGCTAACAAAATATTGATAACTTTGCATGGCTATCATTGTAATTTTCAGGCTAAAAATATACCAAATGTTCCCTTCAATATCGGATTTCTCTTCGAATAGGCATTGAATAGGCGTTATTCTTTAGGCATGCAGACTGTAAAAACAGTCCTCAATCCCATATCTGGATAGTCTGTGATGTTGGGCATGACAGAGGTGGATTTTGTTCATTCTGCTGAGTGGCATGACGGTGATTGGTCAATCGGTGAGATCCGGGAGGCGTGGCTTTGGTTTTTCATCTGGGCGAGAAAGTTGATTGAGTTTTTGGCTTGGATGAGAGCTTAGAACCAGCTCTCTGATTGGTTGTTATGTGAAGTTAACAGAGACTCCTATTGGCTGCCCTGGGGGCTATATCTCTTCGAAATTTTATATCGCTTTTTTGTAGCATGTATAAAGAAATAAAAATTTGCCAGTGAAGTGTACGGAATTATTTACCAATCACAAATAAGGATAAATACTTACAATAAGCAACAGAAAAATTGCCACATTTCGGGTAAGTTGCTTTACAGGATATTTTAACCCATTGAGGACCATGATCACACATATGTGATCAGGCGTTTCTTCCTCCAGGGCCCACGGTATCATATATGTGATTGCACTTTCCCTGCTCTGAGGCCCATGATCACACCGGTGTGATTTGTGTGTTTGGAACGTTTTTATATTATTTTTTACAAGGTACTAGATGGTGGTTAAAGTCCTTTTTTTTTCGAATAATGTTTCACAAAACTTTGAATTTCAATATGTTCTTTTGAGTTTTTTTTTTTAATTAGATCCGGAATATTTATGAATGTAAACAAATGCTCATGTTTAACTCTTTTGAGAGAATCAGGCTTTTAAATATTCGTGATTTATTATGCTCTGGATTTCTATTTATATTTTGACTAAGTTGAAAGCTTTTTAGTTTATTGTGCATCAGGCATGCATAGTAATAGTTTCAGTATTTATTTTGTTTTTGCTTATTTTTATTTTGTTCAGTATTATACAACAATAATTTTTTTTTCTCAAAAGCTTTTAAAAAGCAGTTATTCATAAAACAAACACGGTGACTCATTTTTAACGTAAAAGGATCGTTTGTTCTTACTGATTCATTTTTAATTCACTAAGAACAAACAATTCTCTTTTATTGTTGTTGCAACCAGAGCTGTCATAACCATAAGATGTGATACTAAGAAAGCTAATAAAGATTTATTAAAAAAATTTTAATATATATATATATATTAGGTGTTATTTAGAAGATTTGTATGAGCCTAAACAAGTTTATGCGAGAATAAATTTATTGTTTGGGATTTGGCAGATAGTGTTTTGTAAGTTTTGCGTCTGTTTTATTTTAATCATCTGGACGAAAAGAGTGAAAAATGTTCCTTTTTTTAGTAAAATGAAACATTTTCTTTAAAATTCGAAATTTGTTTTTTAAATATAGCGAAAAATTTTACTGTATATTCAGATATTATAAATGATAGTAAATTTTAGTGTATGATTGTGTTAAAGATTTTATATGAATTTTTAAATGAAATTAGGCTTAGCAGTGACATTCGTCCGGTCCCAAATGTGCGTATACTCTCGGAACGTACGAGCCTGTGGAAACGTTTCTTTCTCCTTTTGCCCGTTCTAAACGGGTTAAACTACCCAAAATAGCTCCTGTATTTCTTATATTCTTGAATTTGTACAATTGCAGCATTAAACTTAAAATTCTTCGGTAATATTTTAAATCTCTTAAATTTTCAACCTAGTGACCCTGGAAAATTCAATGTTTAATTATTAATCAAAAAGAAGAGTTAAAATATACCCATTGAAAATATCTTAGTATGGTAACACAGAATTATGAATCAAATATTTATTTATTTATCACCATAATCACGTTACTTCAATTTATGGAAGCTGGATTTAATTTGTGTAAATTATGTAGTGATGCCAGACTTGGTATTATAAGACAAAATTCACAGAACTCGTAAGAGGTTTTTAGACTCAATACTTTGAATTGTTTGTAAATCGAGCTAGGAAAATGAGTGAGAAATAATGGATATTTTGAGATCGTTTCTTCTTTTATCAATGTGAAAATCAAGGATATATCATTCTGAAAAGGTATTCAGAATGAAAAATGTACCAATATCAATGTAAGCTCTATGAGAAATAAAAAAGAATGTTGCAGATTTATGTGTAATTAATAAACTGAAATGTCATCTTTTCAACTTTTTCTTCCTTGAAAGAGAGAAAGAAAGAAAGAAAGAAAAAAAAAAAGGAAAGAGAACACACACACAAAAAAAATGGGAGAGAGAGAGAGAAAGGTGATAGAAAAAGGGAAAAAAGGGGAAAAA
>BMAV01003032.1:0-52110 GCA_019973955.1 Trichonephila inaurata madagascariensis
ACTTCTCGGGGGGAGTTCTCAGCCCCCAGATAAACTTTTGAAGGTCATTACATTCCAATCATTCGAGGAAGAGGGATTGCATCAAGCTTGACGGTTCAATGACCTAAAATGTGCAGCTACTGAAAAAATCATGGTTCTGCGCATTCTTTTTCGAATCCTGGGAGGATTTTCTTGTTGCTGGGGTGTACAGAACACCCCGCGCGAGTGATCGCGGGTTAAGTGTGAAAGTACATTTGCTTTATCATGCCCCAAACCAATAACAGAATCAGTAATTAAATTTAACTATAATGTTTCCCATTTACCTCCAGAGGTTGCATCACTTGTTGCGCGATATTTTGACGAATCCCGATGAAACTAATCCCAATAATCATATAAAAACTGAGCTTATAAATCGATCAGGCGAATCTTTCCAAGAGGAAATTCGCCAGCTTTTATTAGGTGGAGAATTAGTTAATAGAAAACCTTCCGAATTACTGCGAAATATGAGACGACGGGCAAAAAAAGTAAAAGTACCAGAAAAATTTATGCTCGAATTGTTTTAGCAACGGCGGAACAAGCTTGGAGAAATGTAACATAATAATGAAGTGAGCAGCGAAATAATGACGTTTAATATTTTCGCCTTCTGAAATGGATTTAATTTAATTTAATTTTATTTATGATATATTTAATCATGGTGCAGTAATATAACACCATGGGTATATTCGAGGTATAACGCGCACTCCCTTTCTAACGAATGAACCTGAAATGTACGCGCGCAATGCTCTTATGTGTTCTGAAATAATTTTTTCGAGGTATTATTCCAAGTGTTAGAAAAAAAAAATCTTCTATTTCTAAAACTGCAACCTTTTCAGTTCATAAGAGGTATGTCATTTCTTTTGAATAAACAGTATTTTGATATATGTAGAACTCTGATTTTCTTATATGCCTATTTTTTCTTTATTTTTACAGCTCTCATTTTTATACCCGGCGTATACAGCGCACCCTTAAATATACATTTTATTTTTTGTGTTAAAAGTGCGCGATATACACCGGATTTTACGGTAGTTCTCATTTTTCGTGCAGATTTATCGGTGAATTTATTTCATACATTTTCTGTGTGTAAATGGCATTGTTTAAATAATAATGCATTCTTATACATTTATATAATGAGTATATATGTATACAAATGCCAATTAGTCTAAATATTTAAAAATATTTATATGTAAATTACTAATGTAGATTATATTTATAAAATAAATGTATGTTTATATGGCACTTTTACGTACTATCACAATGATGCCAACAGGGCCGCTTTTCCGCTTAGGCATCCTAGGCAGGTGTCTAGGGCGCAAAAAAAGAAAAAAGGAGGACCAAAACAGAGAAAAAAATTTAAATTACAGTGAATGAACCACCGCCTAGCGAATCATGTATGCGTATGAGTGCGCAGAACTGTAGAAAACATCCAGTATGGAGAATAAAAAGCTTAAAAGTTTTGTGTTGCTATGCGCTCAAAATGATATTACAACGTAAATTCATTACAATCATGTCATTAATTATTTCGCAGTGATCAAAGCTCGAAGGAAACCTTTTTTGTACAAGTACAATGACAGTGATCCAACAAAGGATTAGGATATTAAAAATAACAGAGACAGTAAAGCGATAAGCGATGATAATTAACAAGTTGATATAGCAATTCATACAATAATATATACTCTATACCATAATTGCAAACGATTTCATTACTTTATTGTATTAATTCACAAAAGGGTGGTGGTCCATGATGCCATTATGTAAGAGTCCAAACCATTCCACCATCCTTTTCTTATGCTGCCGGTTGCAAGCTCGGGATACTTGGGTTCGTAGTAGGTGGATAATGGAAAGAGTGTCAAAAAGAAAAAACAAAGGGAAAAGCGTAAGAGAGTCAAGGGAAAATCTCTCTCAAACCCAAACTGGCAAGGTAAGAACTGAAGGAAGGGGCGCACTATAAAATTTATCGTGGCAAAGTAAATGATCTTTCCGATTCTGTAATTATTTTTTGTCTGAGTCTCATAGAAAAAGAAAAAAAACCTCAGGGGGCTCACCTTCTTTAGGTGAGTACGGGTGTCACAATCCCGAGGTACCCTAGTGATCTTTTCCTTTTCCCAAGGGGTTTACTATCTTTGGTAAATACGGGCATCACAAACCCGGAGTATCCTATGATCCTTCTCTCTATTTTCGGCCCTCCTTCTTGCCATTCAAATTTCCCTTTTCTTTTCACGTCGAGACTACAGATCAATGTTTCTTTAAAATGTACTTGATTAAATCGTTGTACTATTTATTATTAACATATTTAGGTTTACCTTTTGTATTGAGTTTATTTAGTTCTTTTTCGTATATTTCTTTAAGCACTTAGATTATGTTGCTTTATTTGTTTTTGACTAACACCGCGTTGGTTTCCCAACCCGCATGTTTGCCGTGTGCGGCGTCCCGTAAGGAGGAAAATGGTGTCCTGTCAATCGGCTGGTAGTACCTCTCTTTGATATCACCGAAGAGACACTGCTGTAGGGTTAGTGCTGCAGATAAGGGGTGGCGGGTTTACCCGTTGGATCCTCACCCTGGACTGTAGCATTATATTCTGGGTACTCCAGGTAAGCGCCGTGCCTGGTTTTTGCCAGATGACCGGCACACTGCCTCCCTTGTTGGACTCCGTGGTGGGTGGAGGCACGCCAGGACGAAGTTGTATACGCGTTTTTATGGATCCAATACTGATGTGCCCGGGTAAAGGCCTTAATTTACTCACACTCAACGTCGATCGAATTTCAGAATATACTAGATTTTTACTACTTACTCTTCCAGATAATGAAATGTCCAATAAATCACCTTTTGCTGTTCACAAAGCCCTTATTGGAATAGGTGGAGAACCGAAGTGTCCGTAAAACGATTACGTTCCGGGGATCTACTCATTGAAACAAACTCCGCTATTCAAACAAAATCGTTTCTCCTCGGTAAAACATTTTTAAATTCACCTTTAATTGTAACTCCGCATAAATCTCTTAACTCTTGCAGAGGTGTTATTTCAGAACCTGACTTGATGAGCACTCCCCTGAATCAGAAATCCTTGAGGGATTTTCAGATCAGGGTGTAACTCAGGTCAGGAGAATCACAATAAAAAGACTCTACAATTATTCCCACAAAACATTTAATTTTAACATTTAATAATCCAAAACTACCAAACACAATAAAAGCTGGTTATTTAAATTGTAAAATCCGTCCCTACGTACCGAACCCTCTGCGCTGTTTCAAATGCCAGAGGTTCGGTCACTCTCAAACTTCCTGTCGTGGGCAATTGACGTACTCTAGATGTGCATCTGTTGATCATTCTTCCACAGATTGCAGTCTGGAGCAGTAATGCGTCAATTGTTCACAATCTCATTCCTCCGACTCAAAACTGTGTCCTAAATGGAAAACTGAAAAGGAAATTCAAATAATCAAAACCAATAAAAATATCTCATATCCTGAAGCCCGAAAATTAATATTCCCACAAATATCTCAAACATACGCACAATCTGCTAAACCCTCAACAGTAACCACAACAACCCAAACTGATGAAAATATTACAAAAATAATATGTCCACCTTTAAAACTACTGCAACCTTTGGTATCCATTCCAAAGCCAATAACGTCTTCTAAAATACCTGTAATTAACAAATCATCAACCACAACTCAAGCAAATCTCTTACCACCCACATATTCTGTAACAGTTACCTCGTCATCAGAATCTCTAACCACATCTAATAGTTTATCTACATCTGCGGCATTTTCTTCATCTAATAAAGCACTTTCTTCATCCGATGTATCAATATTTACACCCTTACCAGCTGAAACATGTCCTGCTGTTGAAACTGAAACCTCTATATCCAATACCATACCTTCTACATGCCAGGATGCAAAACAAACTTCAAAAAACCGCAAGAAAAGACGTCCTAAAAGAAGTATTACCTCCAAAATAGACATACAATTGACGCCTCACAAACCTAAAAAAAGCACACCTTTACAGGATACATCGGACGAGGACATGCTTATATACGATGATGAAGAGGTGGAATCACTAAAGAAAAATAATTCCTTAGGGGAAATAATAACACTTACGCAAGAAACACTTTCGGAAGAATGGTGGCGGACTGAAGGTTGGAAACGTGAAGAATACAATCGTTTGTTGACTCCAACCCGTAACAGAAAAAGTCGGAATTAAAAACCTACGAAATATAAAAAGTGACATTTCTCAGTTATATCTACATGTAATCTTTACTTTATGCATAAACTATTCGTTATTTTAAGATTTTGTTTGTCTTGGTGGGGTAATCCCCACCAAAGTTTGTTTTGCTTTTATCGTTAGAATACGTCTTTTATACTTGTTTTGATATTTTAAATTTTAAGGTATATTATCAATACTTTTAGATATTTTAACAATTGTTTTTCATGTTTTAACGAATGTTTGGGCAGCTAGCAAGATGCTTTGCGCCATAAAACAACATTGCTCTCCCACAAAAAAATTCAATCGCGTTTCAAACGTCTGAAAAAAATAGATTCGAGTTTTAAAAGCCCTGGCTGGAAAAATGACAATTCGTTTTAAGGTTTTAATTAATATCTTTAACTAATTGGAATATCGGAATATAAATGATCAAAACGGATTCCTCGGATCATTCCCAATGTTTTGGTACCTTCGGCGAGTTTCTGCGTCGTGCGGTTCGTGAGAAGATGCGCGAATTCCTCCGGTCGACCGTACGTACGGTCGCGTATACGTTTGTTTACCTACGATAGTGTAGTATTTTAATAGTGTAGATCAGTGATGCGCAAACTTTTTTCGACTGCGACCCCTTTTGTAGAGAAAAAATTTTGGGCGACCTCTAGAGATAAATGTTCACAAATACGATGTAAAAAGGCGCATTTCTTTCGTTTTATCAAATAAAAAATCATCCTTTCTGACACATATTAATATTATTTATAATTTAAAGAAAATATTTTTTGTATAACATAAAAATCAGTAAATTGCCTTTTAATGAGATGTATGTGGCTGCAAGTTTCTGATTATCTCATCGATGTTCGGATGTATGTTGCTAATTGCAATTCGCATATCATCTTCAGGGTTCAAACGAGAGCGGTATTTAGTTTTTATTGAAACTAGTTTGCTAAATCCAGTTTCACATAAATACGTTGATGCAAATTGTATTAGTAATCTGATGGCATTCTTGCATAGAACGGGATATTGCTTTTCCACGGATAGCCAAAATTTTTGGCAAGGCTGAGTCTTAAATTGATTTCGAAGAGTATAATCACTAATCAAATCTATCAATTGCTCTTTCTCACTAATTTGAAGAGTTGAACTGCATATGTTGGAGGAAAATGGATCACGAATCCAGCCAAGATCGTTTTCAGGAAAATCCTCGAATCTTCTCGAAAAATTTTCTTTTAACTTTTCAATTGATTGGAAATGATGTTTTTAAATGTAAATATATCTATATTATTTTCCTTGATAAAATCGTTAAGGCAAGGGAACATGTTGGTATTATTTTTATTCAGTTCAGTTTGCCAGAGACTAAGCTTATTTTTAAAAGCTAGAATTTTACTGGTTGAAGTTATGATAGTAGAATTCTCACCCTGCAAGCTCAAATTTAAGTCAAGTTTTTCGAAAATATCAACTAAATAGCTCAGCTTTCCTAGCCAAACTTCATTGATATAATAACTTGCCAATCTATGTTTCTTTTCGCTTAAAAACATGTACACTTCATTTCTCAAATCAAATATCCGTCGTAGTATTTTCCCACGTGAGAGCCATCTGACTTCGGTTTGTAACAGTAATCTCTCATACGTTGAGCCAGTGCTTCTCAAACTTTCAATACTGGCGCCCCCCTTTTCCATCACAATTTTTATCGCGCCCCCCTTATACATTAATAAATTACTGAATGCAATAATAATGCACTTTGACGCTAAAGCTACAATACACGATCTTAATTATAAACCGTACAAATTAATAACATAAGTATTAAATTTTGTGTATGTGTTACTTTTAAGCAAAAAAAATTAAGTAATAGGATAATTATTAAGTTATTTTTCCTTTCTCTAATTTTTAAATTGGAACATATTGCAAAATGCGGTGGCTGCTTGGAAGACAAAATATAGATATCAGCTAAATATAGAAAAAGAACTCAGAGGGTCAATTTCTAAAAAACTTTGAAAAACTTTGCTCTGCAAGACAAGCCCATGAAGTCGCTAATACTTATTAAACTTGTTCTTAATTCAGTATTAATAAGATAAGTATTAAATTTTTTATATATGTTACTCTTATGTAATATATATTTTAAGTAAATTACTTTTAAGTAATAAGCTAATTATGTTATTTTTCTTTCTCTAATTTTTAAATTGAAACAGATTGAGAAATAATATTTAATTAAAGATTTATTTCCTTCAAGATCCATTTCTATAAAAGTACAAATGTCATTAAAAAATAGCCTAATCTATGTTGCTCTTTATCATATCCATTACATCTGGCATTCTCGCGAACGTTCATGTGAGTCTAGGCAACCTAACAGACGTCTGCACAAAGCATGTAAAAATGCTGTACCTCATACAATTCTAGTTAGTCTTGGCCGAATCGATTAGCTACCGAATCTCTCTTGAATGTACATTTCATAATTCACGCGTTAACTGTAATTCACGGTATTAAGTATTTACGGCAGTGATTAAAACAAAATCATAGATATATTTTTAAATCACAGCGAGCATTTGACGATAATAAAGCATCAACAAGTACAAAAGACGAGGGCAAATTGATAGCAAGTTACGAATGGGTTGGGGGATCCATTTCAAAATACTTCAGAAGGGCTCTCAACTGCCGAAAAGAGATCTTCATAGATTTCACATCCAATGACGAAATTAAAGGGCAATTTTGTAATAAATCACTCTTTGAATTCTGGATAGAGGTGGATGCTGAATTTTCTGCACTGAAAACAAAAGCATTTCGTATACTATTACCATTTTAACATCCTACCTTTGTGAATCCGGATTTTCTGCGATGGCTGCTTTGAAGACAAAATATAGATCTGAGCTAAATATAAAAAATAACTCTGAGTTTCAATTTCTAATTTTTAGCCTTCCTTTGAAAAACTTTGCTCTGCAAGACAAGCCCATGGAAGTCATTGATAATTATTAAACTTGTTCTTATACTGGCTGAAGTACCCACTCTTAACACGAGTTTATTTTTTTAAAAAATGATAATACGTTATTCTTGATATAATAGCTTAATTGTAAGGAGAGTAAAACCAAGTGCATGACAATGTATACAAAAATGTAAAATGATTTATTGAAATGAATACTCATATTATAAACGGTTTTGAATGAACTGTAATTTTAAGACTTGCAGAATTAGCATGTAGAATAAATGTTAAGTAATAAAAAAAGAAAATAAAATTCTAATGAATAACAATTGTGTTATTTTTTTTAATATTTAAAGCGAGAAAGCCCGGGATCAGGTGTGCATTCGATACTAACGTTAATGGTCGCGGGGAGTGATGCACCACAATTCTTTTTTTTTATAACTCTTTTCAATATACAAGATAAAAATCACAATTTCAGTGAATAATTTAACTAAGAGAAAATATATTTACCTATTTCAAGGATTTTTCTATTTGTCTTTCATAATTTGAGAAAATATCCAATAAAACTGAATTAAATTGTTCCAAATGTGCGTGACCTTAATAAAGGACACAAATCACAGACACTTTTTGCTAACATTACAGGAAAGTTATTTGCAAGCAAAACTGTCACATTTTGTTCACGTTATTGTAATTTTAATGTCATTTGATGATCGACAAATATCCTATTGAAATTTTTCTTGCTTGTGTCTTTTTGACAGGGTGAAGTGCATTTTGCGGTACACTTATGGCTTCATATTTTCTTGATAAAGTTCTTAATGTAGCTATTGAAAATTTTCCTTTCGTTTCATGTTTATTTCTTTTTTCAAATTTACTTTCACTAACATGATTAATATGCATTATTTCATCAAGTGTTTCCCTTGTTTGATCAGCTTCAATTTCCTTTCAGAGATCACAAATGTCCAATTCTTTTTTTATATTCTGCTCATTTACATTTATAAACCATAATCAGTCGTACAACATCACAATTAAAACCACTAAGTTATTCATAGAGGAAAATGGAACATGTTCAAGAAAATATTTTTGAAAAACGGTGGTCGTGCCGGAAACTCGGTCTAAACAAGTACCTTAAGATTCTAAAAAAACGTTTGCCACTCCCAAAAAAAGGAGATATGTTATCAATTCATTTTAGCTTCCATTAAGACTGTCATATTAGAGGATTCTCTGTCAAGGTCATTGGTAACAAATAAACAGTTTTCGCAGAATTAACGATTTTTGTATTATATGCTTCAGTATACTCATAAAAATAAATCTTGGCCAATTAATCCTTCAAAGTGCTCAATATGCTTATCCATGTATCATAAAACTCTTTCACGTTGTGAAAAAAAGCGCAAAAGAATTATATAATTTACAACTTCCCTAAATAAGGGATGCAGGTAACCATGCCATAAGTTCGAAAGCCAGCAAAAGTAATATTCAAGGTTAAAAGAAACGTAATAAAAAAATCTCTCATCGTAGGATTACAGCAAAGCAAACAAAATATTTTTTTTATTTAGTTATAGGATCGAAGATAGCTAATGAGCGTTCAAAGTAGAATCTTTTATTTTTCATGACCTTTTTTCACCAGATGATAAATATAAATCATATCAATGTAAATCTGTATTTTTTTATTATATCAGAAAGTATTTCTTTTTTTTTCATTCCAGTAAATTAATTTTTTTTAATCTTTTATTTTCGATATGCTCCCGCCCCCCTTGAAGGGTTATCGCGCCCCCCAGGGGGGCACGCCCTACAGTTTGAGAAACACTGCGTTGAGCCCATCTCATTGCAAAGTATTGAAAAGAGACGGCTGTTAAGACTGTTGCATTTAATGTAGTTAATTGAACTAACAGCGCCTTGTAATATGTTGTGCAACTCTTCATCCATATCTTTTGCAACAAGAGCTTGCCGATGAATCATACAGTGATTAAATACCATATGAGGCGCCACTTTCTGGATTAAGCTTCTGAGCCCTTTGTTCGAACCTGTTAATGCTGCAGAGCACCATCAGTACAAACCGCATCACAGTTTGCCCAGGTAAGGGACTTAGCTTCAAAATATTCATTTATTACTTCGAATATTTTTTCTCCAGTTGTTTTTCCTTCCAAATTTTTACAACATAAAAACGTTTCTGTTATATCTTCATTAAAAATAAATCTAACGTAAATAATTAGTTGTGACATTTTAGTAATATCGGTAGAGTCTCGTCCAGTTGTAAAGCAAATACAGATGAATTTTGTATGTTTTATGACTTCTGACTCTCAATATTTCATGACATTTCGGAAATCCGCCGAGATACGGTATCTCTTGATAATGGTATTGTTTTTAGTTCATTTCCATATTTATCACCATGCATAATTGATGTCATTTTAGTTGCTGCAGGAAGGATAAGGGATTCTCCAATTATATGGGGTTTCATTGTTTTTCCTATTAGATAAAAAACTTCTAAAGAAGCTCGTAATGCTTTCTGAGGTATTGTAAATTTCTTTAGGTTTGCACTTTGAAATTTCAGATTTTCAGCTCGTCTTTGAAAAAAATCGGCATGTTTATTTTGAAGTGCTTTATGTTTAGTTTCCAGATGCCTTTTTAATTTAGCTGGTTTCATGCTCTCATTTGCTAATTTTTCGTTGCAAATGACACATATCAGGCGTTCTTCATCATCAACAACACAAAATGTAAAACCATATTTAATAATTCCTCATTGTATTTTCCTTATTTTTAGATGGGGCATTTAGTTCAGAATTTTGAGACTCCTCATCAATATTTGTTCGTTTGTTAGCTGGTGTACGTATTACCCATTTTAAATATAGGGGTTAAATTTTTTTAAACTAAAACAAATAATAAAATAAATTTATCATTTTTTTTCTCGAGAAATTCAATAAATATAACAGAGATCTTTCTCAAATGATATCACATACCTGATAACAAAGAGCAGCAAAGCCCGATAAAAATATAAAAAATCATAATTACACAACGTCACATGATAAAACTCGAGGAGAAACTAAAACAATTGCAGGCCAACTGTTACATGCTACAACTTTTACATTAACAGTAAAACATTCAGCGATAATTACTGGTTGGCCTTGACTTGGTACGCATATCTACAAGATGACTCTCACAGCCCTTGATTACCACTCCATCTCGTAAGGTGCGTATGCTCAGAGCGCACCGTTCGACACAGTACGTATAACATCAATACGTCAGACAAATAGGCGCTTTTCAGTAAAACTGGAGAATTAACGCGAAGAGGGCGTCATCTAACGAAGTGAAAAACTTGCGTCTTCACACTTTACATACATTACGCATTATGGTCAAAGAAAGAGCGAACAGCAGGAAATTACAATTAAACAGTAAATGACGGCGTTTCACTCTTCATATGTACACTGTATGGTATGCAGCATGCAGGCATAATGCATTTCATAAAAATTTGGTGACCCCCAAAAAACTTCTGGCGACCCCTAGTTTGCGCACCTTTGGTGTAGATAACTGAAGTTCGAAGATTTTTTGTTTATTTGCATTTCTTAGTAAAGTAACTTGGAAGAATGGAAGTGGGATCGAGTTTTCTTAGATATGAGTTGGATACAACCGATAACACACAGTGTGTCCATTTTTCTCTAAGACATTCTGAACATCTTTCGTGAGGGCAAGAAGAACTTTAACGACAATTTTAATACGTTTCTGAACTTCGGGGCTTATGACGTAATATTCACAAAATCACAACCCTCCTCCAAAACGTGAGAGTAAGACTGACATTCATCATCTTTATAAATATATAATTTAATAAATTCTCTGGAAGTTTGTCTTTGAATGTCGGGTAATTTATCATTAATTTATCTTTAATTGCTCTCGATAGTTACTTTTAGTTTTCAGCATTATTGGGGTGGCGGCTTGGGCTTAGGAGGATTTTGCTCGGAATTAGTTGAGAGCGATTGTTCCACGTCTTTTTAAAGTTGGGGAAACTGATTGTCCCCGTTTCAATATTTGAGGTTGGAGAGTCAGGCCTGGTAGTTTTTTTTTTTTTTGGAAAAATAAAGTCATCCGAGGATTCTTTTTGTTTACTTATATGTTTATTATTTTTTTTTGTCTTATTGCTAACAAGTTAAGTTATCAGTTTTATTACCATCATAGTTATTGAAGGTTTTTCATTATCAGAATTAATTTCCATTAGTAAATGGGGTTTTATGGTCCGGGCAGTGAGGTAAATTACGATGGGGGAGGGAAAGCTCACTCTCCATGGCATCCTTGCTTTTAGCAGTTTCTTAAGAACATCTGTTATTCCTTTGTTTTCCTCCGTTGAGTAACTAGGTGTAAACTTGGAGCAGTTGTTCTGAGAGTTGGATCTTATTAAGATATCTTTCAGTTTTTAGCATACCTTCACGTCATTCAAGTTTGTTGTTGGAAGTCCATTCTGTCCGGGTCAAAATCTGTAATGATCGTTGTCAATAAGAGGTAATGTTCCGGGAACTTCGTGAACCACCAACAGACTGATCACGATCATACATTAACTTTTTCATTTAACTTTTGTCTTCAGAGGAGATTACCTGTATGAATTCCCTAAACTGTAGAAGTAGAAGGATCATCGGGGCATTTGATCTCTGATCGGGGCATATGATCCTTAGGATATTGTTGAGCTTCATTGATAGAGCTTGCCATGATTGTTGGGTAAATACCAGAATATAAAAATAAGTTTAAGAAAAATAAAATTGCGAACTTAAAAAATAAAATTGCTGGAGCTAATTTTATTGTAATGATAAATTTCAATGAGTAGTAAATAAACAGAGGAATCTGTGTTGTCCTGGTTTGGGTCCGTTACCGGAGGGCAGCGAACGGATAACTTAATCAAAAAGTTGCATCAGGTCAACACGCTCGGTGACCGGTAGAAAAAGGCATCTGCCCGTCGGCTTCCGTCTATGAAGGGCCGCCCCCTTGTTTCGGCCGCCCTCGTGCGGTGCATAAGTTGCACACCTGCTAGGATCGGCCCTGCCCTTCAAAATAGATAGTACATAGCATATACGCTGTCAAATACAAGTATTGGTGGACAGGAAGTGTCTAACACAGCACAGCCTTAGAGAAATTTTAACAGACTGAAATTTACCTGGTTTCCATTCTTTTCTTTGCTTTTTACTAATAGGTACATTTAAATGCAATCAGTTTTGAACAATGAGGAAGGAAAAGAATTTCAATCAAGGTTTTGTCGACGTTTTGATTTCTTGAACAGGGTTGTCTTTTTTTCAAACTCGCTGCTTTAGATTGCTTGTAAGAGGGTGATTCTGTTCGTAGTATGCTGTTAAAATACTTGCATATGATCTTGTAGATCCGGCTGTCTCCCTGATGATGTCGAGTCCGAATCAATTACCATGGATTAATCCAAATATGTAACTGGTAGAATTCGATCAAAGACGATGTCGAATAGGCTTCTGGACATTTTGTCTGATATGCGCTCACGTCTGGAGTAAACAAAACACATATATCACGCACCGATAGCTTTACCAATTTATAATTCAATAACATAACTTAACTCAGTGGCGCTACAGCCAATCAGGGCCAAAGCCTGCTGTGCCCAACTCAGTAGACACGACTTTGAGTCCTGAGGTGTATGAGCAGATGTTCCGGTCAGGTGGTCAGCCTAATGCGAAACCACCAGTGTTAAATTTCCAAGCAAGCTAGATACTCATTTATCAACCCACTGAAGGGATGCAAGGTTGCTTCAACCTTGTCCAGCCCGAGGTTTGAACCTCGGACCTGTGGTGTGGAAGCGCGATTCACTAACCACTCAGCCACTGGGTTTCTTTTCTAATGAAATTTTGTAAAATATTGAAAATACCTCGAAATATCAAAACATCAGGAAAAATCCTGATAGTCATGGAAACTAAACTTTTTATTAAAATTTAACAAACATTGCAAATAAATCTGTAAGAATTACTGCAATCGTACTTCAATATATTTCTTCACAAATTTAATTAATTTATAATTCAATATCTTTGATAAAAATGCAAAGTTGTAAGCACAAAATAAATTTTACCATAATTGTTCCCCACAAGCAGGAAAAGTCCAAGGTTTTCAAAATCGAGATTTACGCTCGAGAGTTCTCAGAACTCTGGCACCTGGGGTTATGTCACTGGAAACGAAATTCGTTACTCTTATCATGGTCCAGTTAGAAAGGAAAGATAGCTTGATTACAGAGTTCTCGTGTCATGTTTTAACTCCACTCATCGATTTAAAACTCCCTCAATTATAAAATCGCCGTCATAATTATCATACCTATACCTGAACAGTGAGTTGCTTAATTTTGTTGCCGTTTCTTATAGTTTCTACATGCTTGAGGCCTTGTTACCTGCCCAGTGACAACTTATTCTATTGAAACCTGAGTAACTGATGACCGTAAAAGTTATATTCTTCCATTTCAATCGTTTTGAAAACCGAGCAAAAAAGTGGCCGGGAAAACTAAACGAAAGATTAAGCGACTCATTAAATGCTCCTAAGCGAAGAGAAAGTCACTGATAAATATGAAAATAAAGCATAATAAATTATTTTGAGGAAATAATAAGTGCAGTCATGCGGAGTTCATATGTTTCTGGCAGATTAAATGAAGCAAAACCTTGCGATCGAAAAAAAGGGAGGGGGGAGAGCACCAAAGAGGAGATCGAGTTATCTGTACCAGAGGCCAGCAATTGTTTCGGCTGCAGGTCTCTGCAGCATTTTTACATTCATTAGGAAAATTTGAATATGAGAAAAGGTTCTACACAGTCGCTGTTGTCACTGGGCATATGGCTCGCAGAGCGAGCCATTATCCCATATCGTAGCATATTAATGGTGCCTGTGGTAGTAGCGTCCTTGCTGAGAGGGAACAATCTGAATGGTTGAAAGAGCGAGGAAAGAAGGCGTGGTTAACTGGTGCCTGGAGTTGTGAGCAGAATGGTGGTGAGAAGTGGAAAAAGTTCACCCTTGAGTGGCTCAGAACCTGGCTTTTGATTGGCTAAGGGGGGTGAGTGAATTGGCATTGGATTGGCTGTCCTGAAGTTTATGAAAGGAATACAGAATGGGGAAGTTGCCTGTGTGTGGAGCTATATACAAACTAAATATAATTAAGTTAAATAAATGAAATTTAGCAGTTCATTTGCCAGAAGGCAAATGAAAGAATTTGCTGTTAAGGTGGGTTATAAGAGTCAAGAAGAATTCTCCTTGGTTTCTTAGTATTATCATGAGGAATATAGTTTTCTAAATTGAGGATGTGATAATTATTAGTGAGTGGAAGAGAATCAAAAAATTTGGTAGCTATTTTCTTAATAAAATTTTTAAACTAGATGGATTATGATTATTTTTGCCTGGTTTTTTAATAGGAAAAATAATGGCATTTTTCCAATTTTTAGGAAAATGTCTAAGTTTGAGAATTTTGTTAATAAGATATGTAAGAATAAGGAAAGCTTTGAGTGTGGGAGATTTTTAATCATTTTATTGGAGATCATGTCATAGCCTGGTGATTTATTATTTTTAAGTTTACTGACATAGTTAGTAATTTCCTCCAGGTCAGTGGGAGAGATAGGAGTGGACGGCGGGTTAGCGAAGAAATTATCCAGCGTGTTAGAGACAACTGTGTCAATATTAGTGGTGAAATTATCAGGTCTTGTGTTTTCTGTGAAGTTATTTTGAAAGGTTTCTGCTAGTAAATTTGCTTTTTGTTCGCCAGTAACAGCCGTGTTATTTAGAGTAGGTATGTCAGAACGTTTTTTGCGAAAAACTTTTTGATACTGCCAAAGTGTATTATCTTGAGCATTCATCGCTTCTAATTTAGTGTTCCATGTTTGATCCGAGTATTTTTTGAGTTCCTTTTTGACTCTTTTCTTCAATCTGTTGTACTCTGTTTTGTGTGCTGGATTTAGTGTATTTTGGAATGTTTTTCTAGCTTTATTTTTTTGAGTCTGATAAGATTTTTGATGTGGCGCGGAGTATATGTGTTATTCTTGTTTGTGATTGGCTGAGAGGCGTGGTCGTGGGCGGAGCGGACAGCTTCGGTGAAAAGGTTGATTTTACTTTCTAGAATTTCCGGATTATTAATGTTAAAAAAGTCCATGATATTAATATTATTATTTACGTATTTAGAAAAATTTGACCAACAGGTGGTAACTGCTCTAGTATTGTTTTTATGAATATTTGAATTAAATGAGAAATTAAGAATCACAGGGTTGTGATCAGATGAAAGATCAGGAATAGAGATAATTGTATACTGGTAAGGGAAGTTGTTTATTAGTGCAATATCAAGTGTATTGGAGAAATTATGCCCGAATCTAGTCGGGGTATTAGGAAAGGCTATTTCTATGTCGAGGATGTCAGTGAAATCTTTAAGTTCATTGCCACGAGTGGAGTTGTGGGAGCAGTTCCATGCATTGTGTGTGGCGTTAAAATCGCCAAAGACCACACAATTACTGTTAGTCTGGAGTAGATTTTCAAGATCAAGAGTAAATAATCTATTATCAGATCTAGGAGGAATATAGATACTAATAACAGTGAGTGGATTAATGTTAGGAGGATTTATAGTCACTATAGTAGCTTCAGAGTACTGAAGTTGGGGTGTTGGGATATTAAAGTGGTTAATGGAATTTTTAATTAAAATAAGAGTTCCGCCGTGAGCATGCCCTTCCGCAATACGATCATTCCTATAGCATGTGTAGTTGGCGATTCTAATGTTATGTGTTGGTCTCAATTTTGTTTCTTGAACTAATATTAAGTCAGGGGCGTATTTCTCTACAAAAAGTTTAAATTCGACAATTTTACCGAGTAAGCCGTTTGCGTTCCATGAACACAAACTCAGGCCAATCCATGAGCGACTAATCATCATAGTCTTCAATTAAAGCCTCAATAAGGGCGCTTAATTCTTTTTTCTTAAGTGATTTCTTTGATTTTTTAGGGAGGGGGTGGGGGGAGATTCGGTATATTGCTGATCTGCTGAGTGAGCATTGTTAGAGCAAGTATAGTTTGCTGTAAGGTCTGGGTAATAAAGTTAAGATCAAAAGTGCCATTATTATTGTTATTAATTATTGGTGGGGTGATTATGTTGGATTGATTGGCCTGGTGTGTTACTGAAGCAGCAGGATTTCTCTTGTCACGTCGTGCCATCTGTTGTGTTTTTTGTGAGTTAGAGGTGCTAGTTGCTTGTGCGAATGAGATTCCTGGCCTAATGATACTGTTAACTGTGTTGGTATAGGTGTTTGTGTTGGTGTTTGAGCCTTTACGTGGTTTAGGGAATTTAGGGCAGCCACAATAATTGGCCATATGTCCGTAAGTTTCGCAATTTATACAGTATCTGTTTTCGACTCTTTGGATTTGGCACTCTCTCGTTTGGTGTGCTTCACCGCATTTAAGGCACCTGGGGGGTAATATGGCAGTTTTCAGCCGTGTTGTGGAAACGGTTACAAGAATAGCATTGGGTGACCCCTTTGCCGTCGTAACCGTCCACAGTGACATTCATGTAACTGACCTTGGTGAGATCGAATATTTTTGCATTATGTATATTCCTTGGTAGTGAAACGAGAAAGATTGGAAGTGGTTGTTTGGTTTTGCGGCCTATGAGCTGTGATACTTTGTCAACAGTGTAGCCTAATTGAGTCAGGTCATAGTGTATATCTTCTGTTTTAGAGTCACGGGGGAGGCCTTTAATGACCACTTTTATTGGTCTTTCAGCTTTTGGTTTTATTGCGAAGTATTGATATTTTAGTTCGTCTAATTTTTGAATGAGTTCTCTGCGTTGTGAATCCGTATCTGTGTACAACTTAACGTATTCACCTGTGAGTTTACTGCGCAAGTCGGGGTATATATCATCAAGTTTTTTCATTTGTGACCTGTGGTTCTCAGTAATTACAAGGAAGACTGGTGGGGGGATATTTTTGGATGCAGGGTTAGCTTTAGGTTGAAGTGTTGTGTTTTTAGCATTGATAGTGCGAGAGGTTCCTGCTGCTTCAGTATCCTGGGATTTTAGATTTTTAAAACGATTAGCTAAGTTTAGTTTAAAATTTTCCTGGTAAGAGACATTATTTTTAGAGGTTTTACTTGGAGGAGGAGAGGTGAAACCATCCTCGTCCTTCCTTTTAGTTGGTAGAGTTTTAACTGGGGAAGCAGTTGGTGTTTCATGGATAGGGCAGCCAGGGGTATCACAGTATGGTAAATTGCCAAATTCACTCACCGCTTTTTCCAGACGATTCTCATAGTGGGCTCTTTGCTTGATCATCTCCACAAAGGTTTGGTCATGTTCATCCTGGGCATTAGAGGTTCTACACAATTGTGTACCTTGTGTAAAAAGCAATAAATACAAATTTAAAAAACTGTGGTAGTTTTATTCAATGTATTTATTGTGTGTTAATTTCTTATCGTGTTATAGCTACAAGCACACATTTAATTTTAGAATCGAGATAAATGCACCCTATCACACTTTTCTACGATTTTTTTTTCGCAATCGAGTGTGAGAATAGTTTATTGAAATTCTCATCATGGTATTCAAATTAAGGTCAGCCAACTTGCATCTATATTCACTGTTGTTAATCTTCATGCAAGAAAAACTTACATCATAAATATGCGTCGACCCCAAATATAGAAAATATTTTCTCTATACAGTGACAAACATTTAAGGCGAAAACGCTGAAGACGAAATATCGGTTAACACGAAATCATACAATGGTCTCGTCAAGCTACTATGTATTTTCATGCATTTTTTTTCTCTTAGCACGAAAAAATTTCTCTTTTGGATTGAACAATATGCTGAAAACATCAGCCACGCAAGTGAGATTTAAGAAGGGTGTAAGAGCAAAGAGAAATTCTCCTTTCTACAAAGAGTGGGCTCCACGTGCTTTGTAGAAAGGAGATTAACTTGTCTTCGAAATGCCCTCGGAATAGCCCGAGACAAGCCAATTTTGTTTATCGAAGTTACTTTCACCCTCCACCTATACAAACGCCTCACAAAAACTCTCTCATTAGTTGGCTTTGGAATTCGGTGACGAGTACATCGCATGGGGAGTAAAAACCGAGTTTGTTTACTTATTTTTTTCAAGTGAAACTTTTTTGCGCTCGAGAGTGAATGATAAATTTGTCCAGTTTTGCGTAACAGTGAAAAAGCGAACGGAAGTAGTCTCCCCCGAATCGTCACCATGATGACAGGATAGCGAGTTGGGAGGAAAAGGGCGAGCAGGGACACCAAGGGACTTGCGTCATATGCATGAAAAAGTTAGATGATTGCTCACTTCACCGATTTGTCAACTTGCCCATCTTCCTATTGGGGTCCTTTTCCCCCAGACCCGGGAACATCCATCAACGGTTGTATGAGATGCAGTGACATTACGGTGTAGACAAAATAGCTCTCGCAGCAAAAGCGTGCTTTTTGAAATACTTTCTTAGATTGTTTGCTACATGGTGATGTTTTCGGCAGTTAATTTGCTTTTTTTACTTTTATTTGCGTTGAATTATTATATTAATTCTAATCAGAATGCCTAAATCAAATGCACAAAGAGGAAAAGAGTTTCGTGAAAGAAAGAAAATCTAGCAGCGACTCCATTCGAAAAAGTGACAAAAAAACAAAAAACAGAAAAATGTTGCAAATTCATTAAGTGCTACTACCAAATCTCCATCAAGGTACATGAGAGAATATTGAGCACGGGAAAAAAACTACTGCAAAATACTATCTTAATGCTCAGTTTAAGGGATGAGATTGCATTTGAGACCCTTCTAATGACAGCACAGATTAATACGCGGACTGTAAACCACCCTGTGCCATTAACTACGGAGCCCTCAACAAGTCTAGTTCGTGTTGGAACAGACGCATGTATATAAACTCTATCTTACGTTACAAAGACTATGATTCCCATAAAAATGCTCCCAAAGATTTTCAAAAGCGATTCGTTGATAATCGTTCAATTGACACGGGCGTTCAATGTATGATAGATTATGGTTTAGAGATGATTTGAGAACGTCTGTTGCTGAGCACACAAAAATACTTTACAAAATATTTTACCGGGAATTAATTTAGAAGACACATTAAAGCATGCTACAATTGGCGACAAAGTTTTAATAGGAAAAGTATACCAAATTTATCAAAATATAATGGTTTTTATACCCAGAAATTCCAGGACATCTTTCTACTTTGGATTTGGTATCAGAAAGACTCATTTCGCCACGAATACCTTTCATGCAAATTAGGCAATTGAGACATGTACTCGGTCAATTTGGAATATTAGGGTAAATAATCAATGTTCCAACGTCACCAAAGAAGTTTCACTTCTATCGCGTGGCGTTCCACGCACCATTTTTTAAATATATAGCAATACTTTTCCTTTTTCTGAGAATAAAGTGATAGTTAAAATCACAAATGCGTTCAAGCAATGCAGTTTCGAAAAATAGGAAGTAACTCTATTACTAAGAAAAAATGCGTTATACATCTTTTATTTTTCAGAAAATAAGTAAAGAAATTTGCAAAAAACATGCACAAAAACTGCATAAAACTCTGCTGTAGACTTGACTTTTATTAATGTGTGTAGTATTATATGAGCCCACACATGAACTATCATAATCAAATATATAAGAAAAGAAAGAAAAATTCTCTTACATCACTAAATTAAGAAAAATATTCTCAGTTAAACTATGAAAAAGTCTCTCTATAACGGCAATATCAGCAGAAAAGTCTTATAAATGAAGTATCAAATGAAAAATAGATATCCAACACAAATCAAATTGCAAATATAGAATTTGGACTTAATTAGTTTTAAATTAGTTTATATATATAATGTTTGTGAGCACACTCTAGAGCAAAGAGTTCGGAGGAATGGCAAACTGTTATTTCTCGAAAAATACAGACGGAACTTCTTGAGGCTGTTGATCAAAAACAGAACTTTTTAATTTTGTATTAAATTTCATTGAGTTCTGGTGAATGTCTTTGTTTCATTGAATTTTTTTTTCATGCATATACGTAATGCACCTACGTAAATAAAATGTACTCTAATAAACTTAATTTTGTTGAATATATGCTTTTATTTTATTTGCAATATCCTTTAACACGAAAAAAATATTTCAGCCCCCAGTTTCATGTTGATCGATTTTCACTGTATTTGATTTTCAGTCTTTGCGGGCTGCTATTTGCCCATCATTGATCCAAGTTATTGTTCTGTCTTTTTAAGAAAAAGGAAAACTATTCTAGCGTGAAATTTTAGTGCCCATGAAAGTGGGCCCCGTAAATAATCTACTCCGAATTTTAAAGCGTTGGATCATCAGCGTATTCGAAAAGTTTTACACAGTAATGTAATAATTGAAAACTTACCACTTTTGTTAGTAGAAATATTAGAATAAGTATTAGTCTTCTTCCATCGTTGGCATACTTACCTGGCACTGGAGTTATCCTTGATCACTAAGGAGGATCTCCGAGCAGAGGCCTACCATTGCACATCGGTAGGCTGACGTTCGCCACATCCGCAAACAGCGGTTGCTTGCGGTGCACAATTATTGGTAGCGGGGCTGCGCTGTGCGCGGCCCCTTTATAGAAAATATAAAGAAATAGTAGGAACGCTTCAGTGATGCAATTCTTCCTCGGTACTCAAACATCTCTTCTCGTTATTGCTTGTATTTCATGCATATTATTATCATTTTGAAAGATGGGCTAAGCTTTTCAGATATGCATAAATAACTATATTATAAATTTTTTAATTGTTTCTGAATATTCCTTTAGAACTTTAATATTTTTATTTTTAATAATTTATATATAACATTTTTTACTTTCCTGAATATATCCTTCCATATTGTTAGAAATAATATCTAATTTATTATATAAAATGTTTTATATATATAATATAACTATTTTATTAGATTAAATAGTGTGGAAATTTTAAAATTTTTTGAAAAAATTCTTTCAAAAATTACTACAATCTGATGTTTTAATGCGCTTAAAATATATCTTCGAAAAATAATATCTTAATTTTAATAGAATCTTTATATCAATTAAAAATAGATACAACAATTTTAAATCACTTTAAACCAAATTTATTGGGAGATGGTGTTAAAATATATTCTCTCTCGAGGATGGATATCTAAGTTATTAATAGAAAGAGCGTGCATATCAAAAAAGTTTTAGAATCGCTCGGTGTTTAACTGACACGGTTCAGAACACCTCACTCGGGGTCTAACGGGAACCGAAAACGCACACCAAACTTGATGTAGATTAATGGTGGCATGGGATGAAAGTTTTTTGTATTAAAAAATAAAATGAATTATGGTTTAAAAAAAAGCTAAAAACACGCTTTTATAGTGAATCGAACAAAAAAGTAAAAAAATTATTCTTAATATAAAAATAAAATGATTAACGAGAAAATTAATGTCATTGTGGTAAAAGCGTGGGGTGCTTTGTATTGCATTTTTACACTAACTCAGCACATTTCGGAATAGAACTAGTAAAAAATTATAACTGTAACGCGCGAATTATATAAACGAAGCAATGTCCATAATTATATCGACTCAAAATGAATGTGTATCCGTGCGAAGAGTCCACAATGATTTGCACGATGACACATTTTTTTAAGTATAGTAATGTTTAATTAGATACGAATTGCCGCGATGCGGCCTTGACGTATCTTCAATTGATGCGAACCCCACCCTGCCAATTCTCATCTGAAATCACCCTAATCCATCACCAAACAGATGTTGGATGACAGGTGCCAGGTGGCCATGGGGGTGTGTTTGTTGGCTGGCTCCGGACCAGCACCAGACATCTGGTCTGGAATATACAATGGCTAAGGAATGCAGATGTCAATAGGCATTCCTTTATGAAAGATTTTTGAATAGGGGTGGTAGAGCAAGGGAATTGGGGTTGTGAAGCCCAGGTGTGGGGTAGACAGAATATGTGAGTTATAGCGCCCTTGGATTCCAGACGGATGGGGTATGTGTTCGTGTTTTCCGCGAAAATAGAGAGACGCAGGTGGCCCGGGGACGAGAGCAGACCTTTTCTTTGACCTGCCAATGAGAGAGGAACGAGGGCAAAGACCCTTTTTCTTTGACACCAATGAGGGAGGAGCAGGGGCGCGTGGTGGACCCCGCCCACAATGGTGTTTTAAAAGGGGTGAATTTGGACGGAGAAGAAACGGACGAGAAGAGAAACCTGGAAGCGACTTGGGACGGAGAGAGAGACTTGTAGGGGCAGGCCATGGGATGAAGCTGGGCCCGGAAGAAATATGGACCCCGACCTCAGTGGTAAAGACTGTCCGCCCGGCAAAGCCTGTTAATGAATATGTTTTGAAGCTAATAAATTCTATTTAAATATATATTAAAAGTATGGCTGTAACAAGGGTACACCTTTATTATTTTTATGACTGACGACGTTACGGCTACCATATATATATATTAAATTGGTGTAGCAGCAGTGTTGATCCGGCATTTAAGTGAATAGATGCCCGAATCCATAGTTTTTATGGAAAAGAGTGGAAAACAACCAACCATTGTTAGAATGTGATATGATGGTTTTAATGCCCGCCTAATTTTGAGGCGACTTAGAGGTTTCTGTGCCTGCTATGAGATGAAACACTCAGGTCCCCAGCTGTGAGAAAGGCAGGACGGGAATAATACCCACCATTCCTGCCTGATGATTCAGGCTAGGAATTTGCCCGTGTGTTTTGAGGGACGTTTTCAAGAGTTCCCAGTGTTAGAAGTCACGAGTTCCTGTAGGTTTGTGATGAGTGCGTTTTTGAGGCAGATTTTGTGTGTAAAGAGTTCCTGGGGTGTTCCTATGTCTACGTCTACAAATTTTAAGGTGAGTCTTTTTCTTTGAGAGACCTTTCAGGACAGCAAATACAGTGGCATGCTTAAATGTTGAGATAAGGGAGGAATATAAAAGTCAGAGTAAAATTTGAAAGTAAACAATAGAGACTAGAAAAGATTTTTAAGTTTTGTATGAAGTGTATAAAGTGTGCGATATTGGTATTTTTGTTTGAGTTGTGAGAAATTAAGTATATATAGTAAGTTATACTTGTTGAACAATGTGGAAGTAGAGGTATTGTTGTGGTCTAAGATTTGTGAAATTTGGTATACAGTAATTTATACTAGTGGTGTTGTTGGTACAATATTTTTGTAGGGGATATTGTTGTGGTCTTAGATTTGTCAAATTTGGTATACAGTAGTTATACTAGTGGGTGAGTGTGAGTACAATGGCCTTGGATATTGTTGAGGGTTATAGATTTGTGAAGATTGGTATACAGTGAGGTATACTTGTAGCACAGTGAGTGTTGAGTAGGGGTGTGTGTTGGTTTAGATTTGCACACATTTTGCTTGGCAGAAAATATAGTTAGGAGTAAGGTCTAGTGTATTGTTAGTTTTACCTTGAGTCTGTATGTATAATTTTGTGGCTGGAGATTAAGTTTGGAACGTTGGTTTTGGGTGTATTAGTGCATCATGGCGTTTCTGTTAAGAGAAAGAAAAAAGACATATTGTTAGGGTGGCGAAAGGAGGTGGTGGGGTCAGGAATTGGGTAGGACTTTCAACCAATTAGGGTGGATAAAGATTTGTCCAGGTGATGTATATAAGGAGGATTCAGCTAAAAATGTTTGTTAGGGGTATTTTGGATAAAGCAGGAAATTAAGGAGCATTGAAGAACATTAAGGAACGTGAAAAACGGGAAATTAAGAACGTGAAGAACAGGGATGAGACGTGAAGAACGGGGAAGTGGGGGCGTGAAAAACGGAAATTAGAGAATCTGAGGCGTAGATTTAAGATAGAATTTGAAATTGGAAAGATTGAGGGTTAGCTAATAATTCCGGAAAGAAGGAGGGTGTGTCGTCAGCCACGATCTTGAATAGAGGGGTTAACAGAGGCGAGAGTCAACTTGAGAGAATTAGTTCCTAAATTCGATGTTAAAATGCGGACATTAGTTTGTTGCGCGCGGTACGAGACGGGCGAAAAAGAAAATGGTTGAGGATAGATGGGTTTCCTAACTCATTTCCGTTACTTCCGATGATGTGGAGATAGTGGTAAGAGATTATGCCCCAGGCGACAACACCCTCACATAAAAATCTGCTCTTGGCGAACTCACGCCTGTGACTGCCAAGAGATAGATTTGAGGTCGCATCCCAGCTCAGATCAGGTGCGATGTGGGCTGATTGAAGTATTCAAGAAGCTAAGATCACCACCTAGATAATTGGCTACAGCCGGGATGAGTGAGACGTTTCGTCTCGTTGAAGAGCTACTAGTGACCGAACAATTGAAAAAAAAAAGAGCCCCAAGTGATTTGGTGGACAGAACAGATTCATTACCGGACGGCTCAAGGAGGCTAAAAGTTTGGCGGGAGAAAGTGGACCATTTTGAGGCGGTTAAGAGAGTTACATAGGAAGCCAGGTCCAACGAAAACGTGGGAGCGTAAGGCATACGATAAACCATAAGATTCCGAATATAAAAATAAAATTTCTTATTTTGGTAAGTGGTAAAAGGTAAAAATGTCGGGGCCTCGAATAGGGAGCCTTTTAAGCTTATGAAGTAAATCACGAGGTCACACTCAGTTTGAGGAGGGAGGGCCCAGGGTATCGAGAGAGTCAATTCGAGAAAAAGCCCATAACGTGCTTTTACTGCAATGAAGGTGGGACACATAGAGCCAGTCTGCTTTGAATTGAGGGAAAAATAGTATTGAAACGGTATGAATTTGCTGGCTCTACCTTGAATGAGGATCCCTTTAAAAATTCAAAATAAACATGGAGATAAATAAGCGGTGTGTATGTTTAAAGGGATTCAGGATCGGCAGTGCGTGACACGTCTGTGCAAGGAGCTGGGTTGGCAGAAAATGACCTCCTGGAATTGAATTCGTTTTGGTTGGAAATGAATTAGATGAGGTTTGCCACTGTTTTACTCTGGCTAAGATTAAGAAATGGCCAAAAGACACGGAAGGGAGAGATCTATGCAGGCATTTATAAAAAGGATGATTTGCGACGATGAATTGTATCTATTAGGCAACCGGACAGCGGAACTGATTGAATCCAGTGAACACATAGCGTACGGTGTGGTGCGTTGACCCAAGTAAAAGATCTTGCTCTTGAAAGGGGAAGGAGGTGATTGAGCGATAGGGGGTTGCAGGAAGCCCGGGGTGAATTTACAGGTTGTTCCCTTCCGAAGAGGGGAGGAGCAGATAGCCTTGAAATTCCTGCACGTATGACGGAGAGGGGAGAATGAGATTAGCGACGTGAAAAGCCGCTGGGGCAGTAAGGAGCAAAGAAGCTGCTCGGACCTTCCAATCCTTATGGGATGATGCAAGGCACAAGGAGGCATAGATAAAATTTAAAATCCTCAGTGGGGAAATTGATTTGAGGTCGCGAAACTAGGCGAGGAGGAAATCAGACAATATACATACCCTTAAAAGTTTAGACTTGACATAAAACAAGCTTAGCCATGAGCCGAGATTGGGGGCATTTAGGAGTGGCAAAACCAAGATAGGATTCTAAGGCATTTTTTTGGCCCAATATTTACACAAAAGACGATACTGGGAGAGTTCGTCAAAAGAGCTGCGACTCGTGTCCGGGGAAACTCAAGGCAAGTGAAAGGCACTAAACATTCCAATAACTAGGCTGAAACATTCTCAAGAACTGTGTAGGCCGCGGTGACTCCTCCCTATCTCAACCAAGCAAAAATAGATACCTGATCAAGCAATTTGTGTAGCCTCCTAAAGGTATCCGGGAAGCTATTCGGTGGAAAACACTCCTAACGGCAGTGGCGCTCTCACTTGGGCATCTTTTTTCACAAGACCGGGACTCCGCGCGAAATACAATCCGACCTGGGAACACCTACATTCACTAGTGAATTAGCTACCACTTTTATGGGGCTGGAGGTATAAAGGCAACGGTCATCCGTCCATCACCCCCAGAGTAATGCAGTGGGTATCGCGGAATACGACCCCGTATATCTAACATATTAATGGTGCTCCAAAAATTAGCAGTTTTGAGGAAAACCTCAAAATCTGAGATTGCAAAAGAAAAAACCAACAACACCCCCAAAGAAATGATAGATAAAAACCGTAACACTAAAGATACAGCGAAGATAGCTCAGTTCTCAGAAAAATACCCGTACTAAGGATTTCATCACCCAAGCGAAATTTGTTGCAAAGAAGCAAAAAAGTTGCTGAGAATGACTACATTGGTGCTCCCGCGCAGTAAGATAGCGAACCAATACCAGGCCCTTGGCGAGAGCGGCACGTCCCGGATCCGGATATCGCAGTGGTGCCAGTTGCCGCCGAAAGAAATTACCCCCGGTAATCTAAAATTCCAAACGAACTACACAAACACATTGTTGAAAATATCATAAAAATTCCTACTTCCAGCACAAAACATCTGGAGAATTTCCATATTTTTTTGACAGCCTCCGCCTGATGAGCATCGTAAAATCACTTGATTTCCCTTACGGAAAAAGGCGACAGTACTTTGCCATCCAGCCGGTCGCAAAACGCCCGCAGAAAGTAGTCATTAAAGAAGGACACCCACATTAGTACTGACGTAGACGACAGTAGAAACGATTTAACAGAGCAGGACTTTGATATTATCAAAGTTGCCCAGCTCATAAAGAAATAAGACAAATTTAAAGAGCTCGCTAGCAGTCGAATTCAGCCAAATCCCCCAACTCTCAGACATCTTTGCAAACTACAAAAGTGCTGCTACCTTTTCTATTACAAAAGATAGACACTTTAACATGAACGCCCCAGGGCCCACGCAATGCTACAATTGCAACTTTTCCAGCATTCCTCTAAAATTGTAAAATGACTACCCGATGTGTCTGAAATGCGGCCAGCCGCACCGAACAGTGACTGCTGCCCCATTAAAACGGCAATAGGAAACCCAACTTGCATTGGCAACGAAGGCCACCTGGCCAACTCGCACCACTGCGCCAATTTCCTAAGCAGCAAAAGGAAGACCCACTCCAGGACAGAAACAAGAAAAACCCCAAAATATCTTCAGCTCTGCTAAAACAGGAAACACTTCACACTATGCAAATGCCCTTAAAGGTAGGTGACCAAAAGATGGCGCCCACCTCTACAGGCAGACCAACGGCGAGCGAAAACCCCTCTCGGGGAAACAGACAGCCAGAGACCGCAGCAAAGAAGGATCCTTTGGATTCATGGATGCTGTAATGGAATTGAAGAAAAAATTGTACAGAGCCCCTCGCTTCTCAGGCTAGGCAAAAAGCCAAGACAGGCCCAGGCACGATGAAAGACTCTTTGTCTTTTATCACCATCCTAAACAACTAATCAAATGATATCCATCCGGATCACGCAACCCTAAGTTTTTTTCTTTTCATTCTTCACCCAAGGCGTTTGCAATATTCTAAAAATTACTCCTAAATTAACAATGGCAAACCAAGCGTACAAAGTCAACACATATCAAAGATAGGGTTAAGACCTCTTCGGAATCATGCCCCAATGTATACATCCCCAACACCTAATGCGTGGAAAGGGTGCATAGGACTATAAAGCGCAAAATTGGCTTTGTTTGGAATCGGGGGGATTGGGGGGGGGTCCTTCCTTCGGCATTATTCTCCCCAGGATGGTTACTCACGAGAGTACGGGTTTCAGCCCGGAGTTAGTCAGGGGGAAAAATTTGGGGACCCCCCCAAACGTTAGCTTATGAGCAGTGGATGGGAAGGGGGCACTAGCAATGGTAGTGGAGTTATTTTGCAACTGTTAATAGACTAAAACGTTGTCAAAAATTCGACCACTAGGATGAAAAAATGAAAAAAGGGGAAAAAACGTGGTAGATCCTATGCCGTGGAAAAAAAAATTTGGGGAAGGGGATTTAGTAATGGTGCTAGCCTCTAAACTTTTGGCCAGTGAAGGGGTGGGGGGAAAAGTGATTGGTAGAATCCGGATACGTTATGTAATGAATTCCGGGGAGAAGGGATCGTAGTCCCATCTATCATGTAAATTTACTAAAACCGTATCATCAGGCCCGGTTTTCTGGTCGGGAAAAAGGGCCGGACGAAATAGGGGGACGCTGAAATCCCATACCCGGAAAAAAAATTTTCCACGTTTGATTTAAAATGGGAAAAAGCCCGAAAACAAACTATCCCCCGGCCCAGATAAAATTTAAAACGGTTATTTGAAAAAAATGGGGACTATTTTCCCCAGATCCTGGGACGACTCATGTGATGAGTTGGATATAATTGTTTCCACAACCCATTAAGACGAAACCACGGATGTCACCGAACAAAATTTAAAATCTCAGAGGAAAAACGTTTTTTGGGAAATGGGGTAATCGAGATAGGGGCAATCCCTTTCCCTCCCCCAATTTTGGTAAAAACCCCCAAAAAGGGCCCCCCCAAATTGTCGACTATCGTCGTTTGCGAAGAACTCGTGCTGAGTTTTTTCCCCTTTTCCAAATATGGAGGGGGATTGTAGAAAGGTAAACCCCCCACGCAAGATGGATCCAAAAGGGTTTTTTGTTCGGCAAAAAAGGGTCGAAATATCAGCCCGTTTCGCCATTTGGAACTTACATCCCCAAGAAAAAGATGTTCGGGTTAGTATGTGCGCCTTATTTTTTTTGTAAACTAATGGCCCAAGTGTTAGAGGGTTAGAGCAGTTTGCCTTACCTTACATAGACGATATAGCCATTTTTCCCAGGGTTGGAAAGATCACGAAAAAGCATATCGACCTGGTTTTGGGAAGGTTGAGCAAGGCGGGGCTAAAAGTGAAACCTTCTAAATGTAAGTTCGCTCAGGAAGAAGTTCTATTCCTGGGTCATAAAATTGGTTCGGGGAGCAGGTCACCGAGTGATCTGAAAATAAAAGCCATAGCAGATTTCCCTCGACCCACCACTAAAACCCAGGTTCGATCCTTTCTCGGGCTGGTGGGCTATTATGCCCATTATATCCCAAATTACAGCGCCATAGCTTCACCCTTAACCGACGCCCTGAAAGGGAAGGTTAAGAAAGAGAAGATCACGTGGAATGAGGAATGTGAGAAAGCTTTCCAGGAGTTAAAAGCCAAACTCGTCTCGCAACCCATTTTGTTCGCACCAGATTTTGCCAAAGAGTTCATCCTGCAGACCGACGCCAGTGAGGTGGGAGCCGGGGTTGTTTTGTCACAAAGGATAGAGGGGGAAGAGCATCCCATTGTTTACTTAAGCAAAAAATTTTCTAACGCTGAGCGGAATTACAGCACTGTGGAAAGGGAATTGGCCGCTATAATTTTTGGTCTAAAGCGACTAAAGCATTATTTAGATGGGCAAAAGTTTGTTATAGAAACCGACCACAATCCTTTAAGATACCTAAATAAGATGGGAAACACTAACCCGAGGCTGCAAAGATGGGCGCTGAGTGTACAGCCGTTTAATTTTGAAATTAGACACAAGCCGGGAAGGCTCCATGGAAATGCTGACGGTCTGAGTAGATTGGAATAGGCAATTTTCAGGACTTACCTATGAATTAAAGTTTTTTAACTTATATCTGTGTTTGTATGTGTGTATATGTGGGTAGGGTGAAAGGAAAATTGCGTGATAGGGTAAATCTTTTGTGTCTCTTGGTAAGGTAAATACTCACAGATGTTTAACACAATTGATTGAGCGATTTAATGTATTGGAATTAGTGAAATATTATGATTTGATTTAACTTCTTGAAACCCTGAAAATTTAAGGTGTGATGTAACTTACAGAAAAGGAAAAGAATCCAAGATTTGGGATTTAAGTTTTAGTTGTAAAGTGAATGTTTTATAGAATTTTGGATTTATTTATTTATGATTGTACTTATTACTTGGAATGCTGTCCTGGTCAGTCTCATTGATAAGACAACCTTTCGGTGTGAAATATTAAGAACTGAACTAGCCTGAGGCCAGAGCAGTCCAGTGAAATGGACCTTTTTCAGGGGGAAGGAATAAGTTGTGACGTCTTCAATTGATGTGAACCCCACCCTGCCAATTCATCTGAAATCACCCTATCCATCCATCACCAAACAGATGTTGGATGACAGGTGCAGGTGGCCATGGGGTCATTGTTTGTTGACTGGCCTCGGACCAGCGCAGACATCTGGTCTGGAATATACAATGGCTAAGGAATGCAGATGTCAATAGGCATTCCTTTATGAAAGTTTTGAATAGAAGTCGATGCATTGAGAGTGGGGTTGTGAAGCCCAGGTGTGAGATGAATAGATGTGAGTTATGGCGCCCTTGGATTCCAGACGGATGGGGAATGTGTTCGTGTTTTCCGCAAAAAATGAGAAAACGCAGGTGGCCCGGGGACGAGGGCAGACCTTTTCTTTGACCTGCCAATGAGGAAGACGAGGGCAGACCCTTTTCTTTTTTGACCTGCCAATGAGGAGAACGAGGGGCGCGTGGTGGACCCGCCCCTGGTGTTTAAAAGGGTGAATTTGGACGGAGAAGAGAGGAAACGGACGAGAAGAAAAAACCTGAAGCGACTTGGACGGAGAGAGAGACTTGTAGAGATAGAGCCATGGAGTAAACTGGAGCCCGGAAAAGCTATGGACTGACCTCGAGTGATAAAGACTGTCCGCCCGGCCTTGGCCTATTTAATGAATATGTTTTGAAGCTAATAAATTCTATTTAAATATATTAAAGTATGGCTGTAACAAATTTTCTTGTGTACGAATGACTGACGACGTTACAGCTATATATATATATATATATTAAATTGGTGGCAGCGGTGTTGATCCGGCATTTAAGTGAATAGATGCCCGAATCCATAGTTTTATGGAAAAGAGTGGAAAACGGCCAGCCGTGTGCGAATGTGATGTGATGAATTTTAATGCCCGCCTAATTTTGAGAGCGACGACTTCGAGAGGTTTCTGTGCCTGCTATGAGATGTTTTCCTGGAGTCCCCAGCTGTGAGAAGAGCCGGATAGAAGTGTCTCCTGTTCCTGCCTGATGATTCAACGAGAATTTAAGAATTTGCCCGTGTGTTTTGAGGGACGTTTTTCAAGAGTTCCCAGTGTTAAGAAGTCACGAGTTCCTGTCAGTTTGTGATGAGTGCGTTTTTTTTAAGAAGTGATTTGTGTGTAAAGAGAGTTCCTGAGTGTTCCTATGTCTCGTCTAAAAATTTTTTAAGGTGAGTTTTTTTCTTTGAGATTATTTTCGGACAGCAAATGAGTATTGTTTTTGTATGTAAAATGTTGAGATAAGGAATATAAAAAGTCTAGGTAAATTTAGTAAACAATAAGAGACTAGAAAGATTTTTAAGTTTTGTATGAAGTGTATAAATGTGCGATATTGGTATTTTTGTTTGAGTTGTGAAATTAAGTATATAGTAGTTATACTTGTTGGTACAATATTGAGTAGGGTATTGTTGTGGTCTAAGATTTGTGAAATTTAGTATACAGTAGTTATACTAGTGGTGTTGGTACAATATTTTGTAGGATATTGTTGTGGTCTTAGATTTGTCAAATTTAGTATACAGTAGTTATACTAGTGGTGTTAGTACAATATTGTGTAGGATATTGTTGAGGTTATAGATTTGTGAAGATTAGTATACAGTAGTTATACTTGTAGCACAGTGTTGAGTAGGGGTTATTGTGTTGGTTTTAGATTTGCGCACATTTGTAAAATATAGTTAAGTCTAGGTCTAGTGTATTGTTAGTTTACCTTGAGTCTGTGTATAATTTTTGTAACGATTAAGTTTAGATTTGGTTTTGGGTGTATTAGTGCATCATGGCGTTTCTGTTAAGAGAAAGAAAAGACATATTGTTAGAATTGGCGAAAGAATTGGGAGTCGAGGTCGATAGGACTTTAACCAAGTCAGGAATTACGGATAGAATTTGTCAGAGTGATGTATATAAGGAGGATTCAGCTAAATGTTTGTTAGAAGGTATTTTGGATGAAAAACGGGAAATTAAGGAACGTGAAGAACGGGAAATTAAGGAACGTGAAAAACGGGAAATTAAGGAACGTGAAGAACGGGAAATTAAGGAACGTGAAGAACGGGAAATTAAGGAACGTGAAAAACGGGAAATTAGAGAATCTGAGGAGCGTAGATTAGATAGGGAATTTGAATTGGAAAGATTGAGGTTAGCTAATAATTCGGAAAGGAGAAGTGTGTCGTCAGCCGATCTTGAAGGACAGGGAGTTAACAGGCGAGTCAACTTGAGAGAATTAGTTCCTAAATTCGATGTTAAAAATGCGGACATTAGTTTATTTTTCGAAATTTTGGGAGCAGGCGAAAAAAAGAAAAATGTGGTTGAGGATAGATGGGTTTCGCAACTCATTCCGTTACTTTCCCATGGAAATCGCGGAGATAGTGGTAAAAGAGCCCCCGGAGAGAGGCGACAACTACCCTCACATAAAAAATCTGCTCTTAGCCCGTTTCCAACTCACGCCTGTGGCCCTTAGAGATAGATTTGAGTCGCATCAGCGCAGATCAGGTGCGATGTGGGCTGATTTAGTATTCGAGCTAAGATCCTACCTAGATAATTGGCTAGCCGGGATGGAAGTGGACGATTTCGTCTCGTTGAAAGAGCTACTAGTGACCGAACAATTGAAAAAAAGAGCCCCAAGTGATTTAGTGGACCATTTTCTAGATTCGTGGGATAGCTTCAAGGAGGCTAAAAGTTTGGCGGAGAAATTGGACCATTTTGAGGCGGTTAAGAGAGTGCATAGGAAGCCAGGTCCAACGAAAACGTGGGAGCGTAAGGCATACGATAAACCGCCGTTCGAATATAAAAATAAAATTTCTTATTTTAGTGGTAAAGGTAAAAATGTCGGGGCCTCGAATAGGGAGCCTTTTAAACATGAAGTAAATCACGGGAGTCCTCAGTTTAGGAGGGAGGGCCCCAGGGTATCGGAGAGTCAATTCGAGAAAAGAAAGCCCATAACGTGCTTTTACTGCAATGAGGTGGGACACATAAAGCCAGTCTGCCCCAGATTGAGGAAAAATAATGTCGAAACGGTAGCTAATTTAACTTTAAATACCTTGAATGAGGATCCCTTTAAAAAATTCAAAATAAACATGGAGATAAATGGCGTAGATCGTGTATGTTTAAGGGATTCGGGATCAGCAATTGACGTCTGTGCAAGGAGCTGGGTTAACGAAAATGACCTCCTAGGTGAATTCGTTTGGTTAAAAGGCCCGTTAGATGAGGTTTGCCACTGTTTGCCTCTGGCTAAGATTAAAATTAAGACACGGAAGGGAGAGATCTATACCAAGGCGGCTATAAAGCAGGATAGTTGCGACGATGAATTGTATCTATTAGGCAACCGGACAGCGGAACTGATTGAATCCAGTGAACATGGCGTACAGTTGATTAACGCGGTGGTGACTAGAAGTAAAAGAAAAGATCTTGCTCTTGAAAGGGAAGGAGTGAGCGATAGGGGGTTGCAGGGAGCCCGGGGTGAACTTACGGAGTTTGTTTCCCCTTCCGAAGAGGGAGAGGCAGATAGCCTTGAAATTCCTGCGTATGACGGAGAGGGGAGAATGAGATTAGCAGCCGTGAAAAGCGCTGAATTTATTAAGGAGCAAAGAAGCTGCTCGGATCTTCAACCCTTATGGGATAAGGCACAAGGAGGCATAGATAAAGAATTTAAAATCCTCAGTGGGAAATTAGTTAGGGTCGCGAAAACTAGGCGAGGGGAGGAAATCAGACAACTATGCATACCCTTAAAGTTTAGACTTGACATAAACAAACTTAGCCATGATGAGATTGGGGCATTTAGAGGACGAAACCAAAGATAGGATTCTAAGGCATTTTTGGCCCAATTTTTACAAAGAGTGGGGGGAGTTCGTCAAAACTTGGACTCGTGTAAACGGGTGGGGAACCCAAGATAAGACGAAGGCCCCCTGAAATTTTGTTCCAATAATTTCAGAAGTATTCTCCAAAATTAATTTTTGATGGGGGGGCCTCCCTATCTCAACCAAGAAAATAGATATGATCACCAAGGTAGCCTCAAGTACCCGGGAAAATTTGGTAAAAACATTACCCCCCCAACGAATTGACGCTCTCGAGTATTTTTTTCAGGATAGTTTCCCGCGCGAAATACAATCCGACCGGGGAACTTCATTCACTGTAAATTTAACTACCATTTTTTTAATAGATTCGGTATAAAGGTAACCCGGTCATCCGTCCATCACCCCCAGAGTAATGCAGGGGATTTCATACGGAATAGACCCCTAAATATGTCAACATATTAAATGATCAAACCCCAAAAAAAGAATTAACAGTTTTGGGAAAACCCAAATCTGAGATTGCAAAAAAAACCAACACCCCCAAAGAAATGATAGAAAAAACCGTAACTGCTAAAGATCAGCAGAAGATAACCGTTCTCGAAAAATACCCGTATAAGGGGTTTATCCCCCCAACAAAATTTGCAAAGAAGCGTTGCTGAGAATGCCCCCATTGGTGCTCCCCCCCATTAAGATAGCGAACCAATACCAGGCCCTTGGGGAAAAACAGCACGACCCCGGGACCCGGATATCGCAGGGTGCCGGGCCCCCCGAAAATTACCCCCATTAATCAAAAATTTCCAAACGAACTACAAACCAAAGTTAAAGAAATAAAAAACCCCTATTTCCCAGCAAAAAAAACGTCGGGAGAATTTCTAAAATATTTGGACCCGCCTGATGAGCATCGTAAAATCACCGTTTTTTAGGGAAAAAAGGCGAACAGTACTTTGATCCAGCCGGCCCAAAAAACGCCCGAAAAGAAAGTCATTAAAGGACTACCCATTAGTATGACGTAGACGACATTAAAACGATTTAAAGAGCGGGCTTTGATATTACCGTTCCCCAGCTCCCCCAAAAGAACCAAATTTAAACCCCCCTTCTTAGTCGAATTAAATAAATCCCCCGACTCTCCAGACATCTTCAAACTACAAAAAAATGCTGCTACCTTCTATTAAGAAGCACTTTTAACAGACGCCCCGGGCCCCCGAATCTCAAGAACTTTTTTTCCCGCATTCCCCAAAAATTGTAAATGACACCCGTTCTGAAATGGGGCCCGCCGCACCGAACAGTGACTGCCCCATTAAAAAGACAATAGAAAAACCCCAAATTGCATTAACTGCAACGAGAAAGGCCACCTGGCCAACTCGCACCACGCCCAAATTCCCCAAACAAAACCCAAAAAAAAGAACCCTCCCAGGACAGAAACAAAGAAAAAACCCCAAAAAACTTCAGCCTTAAAAAAAAAAAAATTCCCATGAAATGCCCAAAATGACCAAAAGATGGCGCCACCTCCTGAGCAGACCAACAGCAAACCAAAAGAAACCCCCCTCGGGGAAACAGACAACCAGGCCGCAGCAAAAAGGGGTCCTTTGGGTTCATGGATGCTGTAATGGAATTAAAAAAATTCTTCACCGACTACCCCCCCGCTTCTTTGAGCTAGGGAAAAAATCAGAAGGCCCAAGGCGATGGCCTTTGTCTTTTACCATCTAAAACAACTAATCCAAATGATATCCATCCCGGGTCACGCAACCAAGTTTTTCTTTTTTTATTCTTCACCCAAGGGGTTTTCAATATTCTAAAATTACTCTAAATTAACAATGGGAAAAACCCAAACGTACAAAGTCAACCCATATCAAAAAATAGGAGATTAAGACCCTTTGGAGATCAGGGTCCAATGATACATCCCCCAAAACCCAATGCAGTGGAAAGGGTGCATAGGACTATAAAACGCATAATTAAGGCTTGTGTGTGGGAAACAGGAGAGGATTGGGATCCCTTCCTTCGGCATTATTCCTTTGCAGGATGGTTTTTCACGGGGTACGGGTTTCCCCCACGGGGTTGTCATGGGGAAAAATTTGAGATTGCCCCCAAAAGTTAGCTTATGAGCAGTGGATGGAAGAAGGAGACACCCAGTCAATCGTAGTGGGTATATAGAACTGCTTAAAAGACTCAAACGTTGTCAAAAATTGCACCACTAGGATGAAAGAAGTCAACATAAGAGGAAAACGTGTGGTACGATCGCTATGCCGTGGAAAGAAAATTTGTGGAAGGGGATTTAGTAATGGTGCTAGCTACCTCTAAAACATAATAAGCTCGACGTGTTTGGATGGGGCCGAAAAGTGATTGTAGAATCTCGGATACGTTATGTAATAGAATTACCGGGGAGAAGGGATCGTAGTCCCATCTATCATGTAAACTACTAAAACCGTATCATCGGAGGCCCGAGTTGTAAACTGGTCGGGGAAAAAGGCTCGGACGAAATAGGGGAGACCCCTGAAATCCCATATCCGGAAAAACAATGTCCACGTTTGATTATCAAAAAATACTAGGGAAAGCCAACTGCAACTTAAACTATCTCCCCCAAGATAAAAATTAAAACAGGTTATTATGAAAAATAGGGACGTATTTTCCCAGATCCTGGGGCGACTCATGTGATGAGTATGGATATCAATTGATTTCGACAAGCCCATTGACGAAACCACCGGATGTCACCGAGACAAATTAACATACTGCGAGAGGAAATTGCGTTTTTGGGAAATGGGGAAAAACGAGATAGGGCAATCCGATTTACCCCGCCCTAATTTGGTAGAAAGCAAGAGACCCCCCCAAAAAATGTGGACTATCGTCGTTTGCAAAGAACTCGTGCGAGTTTTTTCCTTTGCCCAAATAGGAGATGTAGAAAAGGTAGCCCCCTACGAACCCAAGTATGGATTCCAAAAAGGTATTTCCGATTCGCTCCGCAGAGCTCGAAATATGCAGCCTCGTAGCCATTTGGAACTTACATCCCCCAAAAATGATGTTCGGATTAGTATTGCGCCTTATTATTTTTTGTAAACTAATGGCCCAATGTTAGAGGGGTTAGAGCAGTTTGCCCCCTTTCATAGACGATATAGCCATTTTTCCCAGGGTTGGAAAGATCACGTAAAGCATATCGAACTGGTTTTGGGAAGGTTGAGCAAGGCGGGGCTAAAAGTGAAACCTTCTAAATGTAAGTTCGCTCAGGAAGAGTTCTATTCCTGGGTCATAAAAATTTGGTTCGGGGAGCAGGGCACCGGGGTGATCTGAAAATAAAAGCCATAGCAGATTTCCCTCGACCCACCACTAAAACCCAGGTTCGATCCTTTCGGGCTGGTGGGCTATTATGCCCATTATATCCCAAATTACAGCGCCATAGCTTCACCCTTAACCGACGCCCCTGAAAGGAAGGTTAAGAAAAGAAGATCACGTGGAATGAGGAATGTGGGAAAACTTTCCAGGAGTTAAAAGCCAAACTCGTCTCGCAACCCATTTTGTTCGCACCAGATTTTGCCAAAGAGTTCATCCTGCAGACCGACGCCAGTGAGGTGGGAGCCGGGGTTGTTTTGTCACAAAGGATAGAGGGGGAAGAGCATCCCATTGTTTACTTAAGCAAAAAATTTTCTAACGCTGAGCGGAATTACAGCACTGTGGAAAGGGAATTGGCCGCTATAATTTTTGGTCTAAAGCGACTAAAGCATTATTTAGATGGGCAAAAGTTTGTTATAGAAACCGACCACAATCCTTTAAGATACCTAAATAAGATGGGAAACACTAACCCGAGGCTGCAAAGATGGGCGCTGAGTGTACAGCCGTTTAATTTTGAAATTAGACACAAGCCGGGAAGGCTCCATGGAAATGCTGACGGTCTGAGTAGATTGGAATAGGCAATTTTCAGGACTTACCTATGAATTAAAGTTTTTTAACTTATATCTGTGTTTGTATGTGTGTATATGTGGGTAGGGTGAAAGGAAAATTGCGTGATAGGGTAAATCTTTTGTGTCTCTTGGTAAGGTAAATACTCACAGATGTTTAACACAATTGATTGAGCGATTTAATGTATTGGAATTAGTGAAATATTATGATTTGATTTAACTTCTTTGAAACCCTGAAAACTTAAGGTGTGATATAACTTACAGAAAAGGAAAAAGAATCCAAGATTGGGGATTTAAGTTTTAGTTGTAAAGTGAATGTTTTATAGAATTTTGGATTTATTTATTTATGATTGTACTTATTACTTGGAATGCTGTCCTGGTCAGTCTCATTGATAAGACAACCTTTCGGTGTGAAATATTAAGAACTGAACTAGCCTGAGGCCAGAGCAGTCCAGTGAAATGGACCTTTTTCAGGGGGAAGGAATGTTGGATTTAATTGAGGGAACCCCCCCCCAAACATCTGAAATCACCCTATCCATCCATCACCAAACAGATGTTGGATGACAGGTGCGGTGGCCATGGGGTCATTGTTTGTTGACGGGCCCTGGGACCAGCGCAGAACCCCCGGTCGGGAATATACAATGGCAAAGGAATGCAGATGTCAAAGGCATTCCTTTATGAAATTTTTGAATAGAAGTCGATGCATTGAGAGTGGGTTGTGAAGCCCGGGTGTGATGAATAGTGGAGATGGCCCCCTTTGGGATTCCGACGGAGGGGAATGTGTTCGGTTTTCCCGGGGCAAAAAATGAGAGCCCCGGGGTGGCCCGGGACAAAAGCAGACCTTTCTTTGACCTGCCAATGAGGAAGACGAGGGCAGACCCTTTCTTTTGACCTGCCAAAGGAGAACGAGGGGCGCGTGGTGGACCCCCCCCTGGTGTTTAAAAAGGGGTGTTTGGACGGAGAAGAGAGAAACGGACGAGAAGAAAACCTGAAGCGATTTGGGACGGAGAGGAGCTTGTAGAGATAGAGCCATGGAGAAAACGGGAGGGGAAAAGCTATGGACTGACCTCAGTGATAAAGACTGTCCGCCCGGCCTTGGCCTTTTAAGAATATGTTTTGAAGCTAAAAATTCTATTTAAATATATTAAAGTAGGGCAAAAAATTTTTCTTGTGTACGAATGACTGACGACGTTACAGCTATATATATATATATATATTAAATTGGTGGCAGCGGTGTTGATCCGGCATTTGTGAATAGATCCCCGAATCCATAGTTTTAGGGAAAAAAGAGGGGAAACGGCCAGCCGTGTGCGAATGTGAGGGATGAATTTTAATGCCCGCCTAATTTTGAAGCGACGACTTCGAGAGGTTTCTGTGCCTGCTATAAATGTTTTCCTGGAGCCCCCAGCTGGAGAAGAGGGATAGAAGTGTCTCCTGTTCCTGCCTGATGATTCAACGAGAATTTAAATTTTGCCCGTGTGTTTTGGGGGACTTTTTTCAAGATTTCCCCAGTTTTAAAGGGTCACGAGTTCCGTCATTTTGTGATGAGGGGTTTTTTTAAGTGTTTTTTGTGTGTAAAGAGATTTCCCTGAGTGTTCCTATGTCTACGTCTACAAATTTTAAGGTGAGTCTTTTCTTTGAGATTATTTTCGACACAAATGAGTATTTTTTTTGTATGTAAAATTTAAATAAGGAATATAAAAAGTCTAGGAAAATTTTGTAAACAATAAGAGACTAGAAAGTTTTTTTAAGTTTTGTATGGTGTATAAATGTGCGATATTGGTATTTTGTTTGAGTTGTGAAATTAAGTATATAGTAGTTATACTTGTTGGTACAATATTGGTGGGGTATTGTTGTGGTCTAAGATTTGTGAAATTTATATCAGTAGTTATATTAGTGGTGTTGGACAATATTTTGAGGATATTGTTGTGGTTTAGTTTTGTCAAATTTGATACAGAGTTATACTGTTGTTAGTACAAATTGTGTAGGATATTGTTGAGGTTATGATTTGTAAAATTAGTAAAATTAGTTATATTGTAAAGTGTTGAGTAGGGGTTTTGTGTTGGTTTTAGATTTCCCACATTTGTAAAAAAAGTTAAGTCTAGGTCTATGTATTGTTAGTTTACCTTGAGTCTTTTATAATTTTTTGTAACGAAAGTTTAGATTTGGTTTTGGGTGTTTTTTGGGATCATGGCGTTTCTGTTAAGAAAAAAAAAAGACAAATTTTTAGAATTGGCGAAAGAATTGGGAGTCGAGGTCGATAGGGCTTTAACCAAGTCAGGAATTCGGATAGAATTTGTCAGAGTGATGTATATAAGGAGATTCAGCTAAATGTTTGTTAGAAGGTATTTTGATGAAAACGGAAATTAAGGAACGGGAAAAACGGGGTTAAGGGAAAGTGAAAAAGGGGAAAATTTAAAGGGAAAGGGAAAAACGGGGAAAATTGGAACGGAAGAAAGGAAAAAGGGAAAGTGAAAACGGGGAAAATTTGAGAATCTGAGGGCGTGATTAGATAGGGGAAATTTTAATTGGAAAGATTGAGGTTGCTAATAATTCGGAAAGGAGAAGTGTGTCGTCAGCCGATCTTGAAAGGGCAGGAGAAAGGCGAGTCAACGAGAGAATTACCCAAATTGATGTTAAAATGCGGACATTAGTTTTTTTCGAAATTTTAGAGACAGCGAAAAAAAAAAATTTGGGTTTAGGATAATGGGGTTTTGCAACTCATTCCGTTACTTCCGATGGGAAAACGCGGAGATAGTGGTAAAAAATGCCCCGGGAGAGAGGCGACAACTACCCTCACATAAAAAACGTTTTAGCCCGTTTCAACTCACCCCGGGGCCCCTTTGAGATAGATTTGAGTCGCATCAGCCAGATCAGGTGCGATGTGGGCGATTTAGTATTCAAGCAAGATCCCACCAGATAATTGGCTAGCCGGGGTGGAAGTGGACGATTTCGTCTCGTTGAAAAAAAGCTACTAGTGACCGAACAATTGAAAAAAAAAGCCCCCTGATTTAGTGGACCATTTTTTAGATTCGTGGATAGCTTCAAAAAGGCTAAAAGTTTGGCGGAGAAATTGGACCATTTGAGGGGGTTTAAAAGAGTGCAGGGAAACCAGGTCCCAAAGAAAATGGGGGAAAGGGATACGATAAACCGCCGTTGAATATAAAAATAAAATTTTATTTTAGTGGTAAAAGGGAAAATGGGGCCTGAATAGGGGGCCTTTTAAAAATGAAGTAAATCACGGAGTCCTCAGTTTAGAGGGGGGGCCCGGGTATGGGGGAGTCAATTTGAGAAAAAAAACCCATAACGTTTTTACTGCAATGAGGTGGGACACATAGAGCCGTTTCCCCAGATTGAGGAAAAAAAAATGTCGAAACGGTAGCTAATTTAACTTTAAATACCTTGAATAGGATCCCTTTAAAAAAATTTAAAATAAACATGGAGATAAATGGCGTAGATCTGTATGTTTAAGGGGTTCGGGGTCAGCAATTGACGTCTGTGCAAGGAGCTGGGGAAGAAAATGACCCCCTAGGTGAATTCGTTTGGTTGGCCCCTTAGATGAGGTTTGCCACCGTTTGCCCTCAAGATTAAAATTGCACCGGGAAGGGAGATCATCCAAGGCGGCTATAAAAACAGGATGTTGCGACGATGAATTGTATCATTTGGCAACCGGACAGCGGAACTGATTGAATCCAGGAACATGGCGTACAGTTGATTAACGCGGTGGTGACTAGAAGTAAAAAAAGGGTCGCTCTTGAAAGGAAGGAGTGAGCGATAGGGGGTTGCAGGAAGCCCGGGGGGTTTTGAGTTTGTTTCCCTTCCGAAAGGGGGGGCAGATAGCCGAAATTCCCGCGTATGACGGGAGGGGGGAAAGATTACGCCGGAAAAGGGTGAATTTATTAAGGAGCAAAAAGCTGCTCGGATCTTCAATCCTTTTGGGATAAGGCACAAGGAGGATAGATAAAGAATTTAAAACCCGTGGGAAATTAGTTAGGTCGCGAAAACTAGGCGAGGGAGGAAACCCAAAAACTATGCATACCCTTAAAGTTTAGACTTGCATAAACAAACTTAGCCCTGATGAGTTGGGGCATTTAGGGTGACGAAAATCAAAAATAGATTCCGGGATTTTTTTTGGCCCCCTATTTACAAAAAAACGTGGAGGAGTTCGTCAAAACTTTTGCGACTCTGCAACGGGGAGGGAAGCCTCAAGATAAGACGGGCACCCCCTTTAAACTGTTCCAATAATTTCAAAATATTTTCCCAAAAATTAATATTGATGGTGGGGCCCCCCCTATCTCAACCAACAAAATAGATCCTGATCACGGCAATTTGTGTAGCCCCCCTAAGTATCCGGAAGCTATTCCGGTGGAAAACATTTCCCCCCTAACGTAATTGACGCTCTATGAGTATTTTTTCTAGATAGGGTTTCCCCGCGAAATACAATCCCACGGGGAAATTCATTCACTGTGAATTAACTACCACTTTTTTTAATAGATTCGGTATAAAGGTAACCCGGTCATCCGTCCATCACCCCCAGAGTAATGCAGTGGAGTATCATACGGAATACGACCCCCTAAATATGTCTAACATATTAAATGATCTAACCCAAAAAGAATTAACTAGTTTTGAGGAAAACCTCAAATCTGAGATTGCAAAGAAAAAACCAACACCCCCCAAAGAAATGATAGATAAAACCGTAACTGCTAAAGATACAGCAGAAGATAACTCAGTTCTCAGAAAAAATACCCGTACTAAGGATTTCATCTCCCCAACAAAATTTGCAAAGAAGCAAAAAGTTGCTGAGAATGACCCCATTGGTGCTCCCGCACCCATTAAGATAGCGAACCAATACCAGGCCCTTGCTGGAAACAGCACGATCCCGGATCCGGATATCGCAGTGGTGCCAGTTGCCACCCGAAAATTACCCCCCATTAATCTAAAATTCCAAACGAACTACAAACCAATTGTTAAAGAAATATCGCAAAAATTCCCTACTTCCAGCACAAAACTGTCTGGAGAATTTCTAAAAATATTTGCGACCTCGCCTGATGAGCATCGTAAAATCACCGATTTCCTTACGGAAAAAGGCGAACAGTACTTTGCCATCCAGCCGGTCGCAAAACGCCGCAGAAAAGTAGTCATTAAAGGACTACCCATTAGTACGACGTAGACGACATTAAAACCGATTTAACAGAGCGGGGCTTTGATATTATCAAAGTTGCCCAGCTCACCAAAGCCAAGACCAAATTTAAACTCCCCTTCTTCTTAGTCGAATTAAATAAATCCCCCGACTCTCCAGACATCTTCAAACTACAAAAGTGCTGCTACCTTTCTATTAAGATAGACACTTTCAACAGACGCCCAGGGCCCACGCAATGCTACAATTGCAACTTTTTCCAGCATTCCTCTAAAAATTGTAAAATGACTACCCGATGTCTGAAATGCGGCCAGCCGCACCGAACGAGTGACTGCCCCATTAAAACGACAATAGAAAACCCAACTTGCATTAACTGCAACGAGAAAGGCCACCTGGCCAACTCGCACCACTGCACCAAATTCCCTAAACAAAAACCCAAAAAAGGAGAACCCTCCCAGGACAGAAACAAAGAAAAACCCCAAAATATCTTCAGCTCTGCTAAAACAAGAGAAAATACTTCCTATGCAAATGCCCTTAAAGGTGACCAAAAAGATGCGCCACCTCCGAGCAGACCAACAGCAAACCAAAGAAACCCCTCTCGGGGGAAACAGACAACCAGAGACCGCAGCAAAAGAAGGATCCTTTGGATTCATGGATGCTGTAATGGAATTGAAAAAATTCTTCACCGACTACCCCTCGCTTCTCGAGCTAGGCAAAAAACTCAGACAGGCCCAAGGCGATGAAAGACTCTTTGTCTTTTATCACCATCTAGCGAACAACTAATCCAAATGATATCCATCCGGATCACGCAACCTAAGTTTTTTCTTTTTTCATTCTTCACCCAAGGCAGTTTACAATATTCTAAAATTACTCTAAATTAACAATGGCAAACCAAGCGTACAAAGTCAACCACATATCAAAGATAGGAGATTAAGACCTCTTCGGAGATCAGGTGCTCCAATGTATACATCCCCAACACCCTAATGCAGTGGAAAGGGTGCATAGGACTATAAAGCGCATAATTAAGGCTTTGTGTGTGGAATCAGGAGAGGATTGGGAGGGGGTCCTTCCTTCGGCATATTCTCTCGCAGGATGGTTACTCACGGGGAGGGTTTCAGCCCGACGGAGTTAGTCAGGGGAAAAATTTGAGATTGCCCCAAACGTTAGCTTATGAGCAGTGGATGGAAGAAGGAGACACTAGTCAATCGGTAGTGGAGTATATATTGCAACTGCTTAATAGACTCAAACGTTGTCAAGAAATTGCGACCACTAGGATGAAAGAATGTCAACATAAGAGGAAAACGTGGTACGATCCTTTAAAGCCGTGGAAAGAAAATTTGTGGAAGGGGATTTAGTAATGGTGCTAGCTACCTCTAAACATAATAAGCTCGACGTGGTGGATAGGGCCGGGAAAAGTGATTAGTAGAATCTCGGATACGAAATTTTGTAATAGAATTACCAGGGAGAAGGGATCGTAGTACCATCTATCATGTAAACTTACTAAAAAACCGTATCATCGGAGGCCGAGTTGGTAAATCTGGTCGTGGAAGAAGGCTCGGACGAAATAAGGGGGGACGCTGAAATCCCATATCCGGAAAAACAATGTACCACGTTTGATTATCAAGAAATACTAGGGGAAAGCCAACTGCAACTTAAACTATCTCCGGCTCAGATCAAAGAATTAAAACAGGTTATTATGAAAAATAGGGACGTATTTTCCCCAGATCCTGGGGCGACTCATGTGATGAGTATGGATATCGAATTGATTTCCGACAAGCCCATTAAGACGAAACCTTACCGGATGTCAAATGGTACAAATTAACATGTTCGGTGAGAGGAAATAAGGTTTGTGTTGAACTGGGTGTAATCGGGAGATAGGGCAATCCGATTTCACCTCGCCCCTAATTTTGGTAGAAAGTTCCAATAGAGACCCTCGATAATGTGCGTCGACTATCGTCGTTTGAACGAAGTAACTCGTGCTGAGTTTTTCCCTTTGCCAAATATGGAGGGAGATTGTAGAAAAGGTAAGCGCGGCGCCCCTACGCAACCTCCACGTTATGGATCTGTCAAAAGGGTATTTTTCCAGATTCCGCTCACGCAAAGAGCTCTGCTAGAAATATGCAGCCTTCGTTACGCCATTTGGAACTTACATCCCGGCTAAGGAAAATGATACCGATTAGTATGTGCGCCTTATTATTTTTTGGTAAACTAATGGCCCAAGTGTTAGAGGTGGGTTAGAGCAGCTTTGCCTTTACCCACATAGACGATATAGCCATTTTTCCTGCGGGGTTGGAAAGATCACGTAAAGCATGTACTGACCTGGTTTTGGGAAGGCCGGAGCCAAGCGCGGGCTAAAAGTAAAACCCTCAAATGTAAGTTCGCTCAGGAAGAAGTTCTATTCCTGGGTCATAAAAATTTGTCTGGGACAGGTCACCGAGTGATTCGAAAATAAAAAGCCATAGCAGATTTCCCTCGACCCACCACTAAAACCTTATACTGATCCTTTCTCGGGCTGGTGGGCTATTATGCCCATTATACTCCAAATTACAAAGCGCCATAGCTTCACCCTTAAACCGACGCCCTGAAAGTGTGCTGTTAAGAAAGAGAGATCACGTGGAATGAGGAATGTGAGAAAGCTTCAGGAGTTAAAAAGCCAAACTCGTCTCGCAACCCATTTTGTTCGCACCAGATTTTGCCAAAAGAGTTCATCCTGCAGACCGACAGTGAGGTGGGAAGTCGGGGTTGTTTTGTCACAAAGGATAAGGGGAAGAGCATCCCATTGCTTACTTCTTAAGCAAAAATTTTCTAACGCTGAGCGGACAGCACTGTGGAAAGGGAATTGGCCGCTATAATTTTTGGTCTAAAGCGACTAAAGCATTACTTAGATGGGCAAAAGTTTGTTATAGAAACCCCACCACAACCTTTAAGATACCTAAAATAAGATGGGGAAACACTAACCCGAGGCTGCAAAGATGGGCGCTGAGTGTACAGCCGTTTAATTTTGAAATTAGACACAAGCCGGGAAGGCTCCATGGAATGCTGACGGTCTGAGTAGATTGGAATATAAGTACTTCAGGACTTACCTAAGGAATTAAAAGTTTTTTAACTTATATCTGTGTTGTATGTGTGTATATGTGGGTAGGTGAAAGGAAAAATTGCGTGATAGGGTAAATCTTTTGTGTCTCTTGGTAAGGTAAATACCACAGATGTTTAACACAATTGATTGAGCGATTTAATGTATTGGAATTAGTGAAATATTATGATTTGATTTAACTTTGGAAACCCTGAAAACTTAAGGTGTGATAACTTACAGAAAGGAAAAAAAAAAGAATCCAAGATTGGGGATTTAAGTTTTTAGTTGTAAAAGCGCGAATGTTTTTGGCAGAATTTGGATTAACACACAATATGAGGGCATGAGAAATATATAGAGCCTATTTATGATTGTACTCTTTATTACTTGGAATGCTGTCCTGGTCGCCCCATTGGATAAGACAACCTTTCGGTGAAAATATTAGTTAAGAACTGAACTAGCCTCGAGCCAGAGCAGTCCGGTGCGAAATGGACCTTTTCAGGGAAGGGACAAGTTGTGACGCCCTCAATTGGATGAACCCTGAATTTCGCCAATTCATCTGAAATCACCCCATTCCATCCATCACCAAACAGATGTTGGATGACAGGTGCAGGTGGCCATGGGGTCATTGTTTGTTGACTGGCTCGACCAGCGCAGACATCTCGTCTGAATATTGAATGGCTAAGGAATGCAGATGTCAATAGGCATTCCTTTTATGAAAGCTTTTGAATAGAAGTCGATGCATTGAGAGTGGGGTTGTGAAGCCCAGGTGTGAGATGAATAGATGTGAGTTATGGCGCCCCTGATTCCTGACGGATGGGGAATGTGTCTTCGTGTTTTCCGCGAAAATGAGAGACGCAGGTGGCCCGACGAGAGCAGACCTTTGACTCCGCCAATGAGGAAGACGAGGGCAGACCCCTTTCTGGACCGCCAATGAGGATAGAACGAGGGCACAGGACCCGCCCCTGGTGTTTAAAAGGGGTGAATTTGGACGGAGAAGAGAGAAACGGACGAGAAGAGAAAACCTGAAGCGACTTGGACGGAGAGAGAGACTTGTAGAGATAGAGCCATGGAGTAAACTGGAGCCCGGAAAGCTCATGGACTGACCTCGAGTGATAAAGACTGTCCGCCCGGCCTTGGCCTATTTAATGAATATGTTTTGAAGCTAATAAATTCTATTTAAATATATTAAAGTATGGCTGTAACAAATTTTCTTGTGTACGAATGACCGGACGACGTTACACGGCTTACATTCTACGATACGTTACACACTAACGATACTACAACTTTAATACAGAGGTGGGCAGAGCAGCGCGGCTACGCTTCGGTAATTCCCCACCGGTGAACAGTAATGAGGCGTTCACCCAGTAAATATCAAACCATAATTAATACAAACAATTCTTCAAATACAACTCTTACAAAGAAAATATTGATACAATACTACTAATCAAAATCTAAATTATACCTATTACAAACAATAAAGTAAATATATACATTAAAGTACACAAATATAAAAGATGACAAAGCTTCAATTGACAAATTAATAAATTCTAGGATACATATACCTTAAGATTTCACAAAAAAATAAATTTAACAGAGATTAATTAATAATGTGCTATCTCTTAACATTAATCTGAAAAATATATAAACAAAATTAGTAGTTCAAGTATATTCAATTTCTAAAGGGTACAGGAATTGAATGGGTTTTTTGAAGAGATCACATTAAAAGTTTTTACAAGACAAGATCTAACATTATATATATATATTGTCTCTTCTAATAAATATTTCTTTGATTATTCCAAGTTCCCACAATAATTTTGATTTTGCGTTTCCTTCAATAAGAAATATGTCATTTAATTTTAAATTCTTATGAACAGATGGTGTTTTAAAATGATTAAAACTGTTTTCAATTTTAGTGCACATGAAAGTGGGTCCCGTAAATAATCTACTCCGAATTTTAAAGCGGTGGATCATCAGCGTATTCGAAAAGTTTTACAGAGTAATGTAATAATTGCAAACTTACCACTTTTGTTATTAGAAATGTTAGAATAATTATTAGTCTTCTATTGTTGGCATACTTGGCACCTGTAATTCTTAACTTTTCTTTTAGCTCCAATATTCACCAGGAAAACCCTAGAGCAGTTACCACCTGTTGGTCTAAGTTTTCTGAGCACATTAATAAGAATATTCATGTATTGACTACGTTAATATTAAAAAGCCCTGAGATCCTAGAAAATAAAAATCAATCCTTGTTCACCGAAGCTGTTCCGCTCCGCCCACAAACTTCACGCCTCCAAACCAATCGGCCACAAAACAAGAGTAGCACATACACTCCGCATCACATCCAAAACCTTATTAGACTTAAAAATAAAGCTAGAAAAACATATCAAAACACACTAAACCCAATACACAAAACAAATTATAATAGGATACAGAAGAAAATTAAAAAAGAACTTAAAAAATTCTCAGATCAAAACTGGAAAAACTAAACTAGAAGCTATGAACTCGCCAAGATAACACATTATGGTACATCAAAGTTTTTCGTAAAAACGCCCCGATAAACTCTAATGGCACAGCCATTACAGATGTGCAAAAAGCTAATATACCGCTGGATACCTTCCAGAGTAACTTCACTGATAATCCACGACCTGATAACTTTATTACCAATATTATTACGCACTAGTAAATAACACCCTTGCTAATTTCTTTACTGCTCCTCCTTTTCATATTACTCCTACGGACTTGGAAGAAGTTATGAATTATACTAGGAATTTAAAAAATAATAAATCACCAGGTTCGGATATGATCACCAATAAAATGATTAAAAAATTACCAATCAAAGCTTTCCTAATTCTTACCTACTTAATAAACAAGATTCTAAAATTAAGATTTTTTCCAAAAATCTGAAAAAGCAATAATCTCCCAATCAAAACCCAAAAATATTCATTCTTCAACTAGCGTTTTCGACCACTTCCCTCTCTTATCCCCATTAAGCAAAAAATTGCAGAGCATATCATTCTCAATAGAATTAATACTTTTATTACAGGATTCAAATTTTATTAACCCAAACCAATTTGGCTTACTAAAAGACTCCCCTCCACTTGCCATCCGCCACTCAGACCGGACTGAGAAATTACTTCTGTTTTCAGAAGAACAGCTCCACTGGAGCTGTCTCTCCTGATATCCAGAAGGTATCTATCGAGTCTGGATCAGTGGCCTAATTTATAAACTAATTATTTACAATTTTCCTACTTTAATTTATTTAATTAACTCCTATCTAACAAAAAAGGTCATATCAAGTGAGAGTTAAAATACTCTGTCTAAATGCCCATCATGAATATCGGGGCCCCTACAAGGTAGTTTACTTCGGGCCAATTATTTTCAACATTTATATAAATGACATTCCAACATACCCACAGACCAGCCTCTCAACATTTATGCGGATGATACCTGCATAGCCAATGACACACAAAAATCACAAATACATCACTAAAATTTTAATAATCACCTACAACTACTAGAAACATAATACTTAATACATGGAAAATTAAACTTAATGCAGACAAACTGTCGCAGTACTTTACAAGGAAAAGGAAATCTGCAACACCACACCAACACCACATACTCGCCGACACCACTACAATGGTCTCCAGAACAATAGTATACCTAGACTTTGCTTTGATAACAAACTCACATGGAGACAACACACATTACATATGCGCGAAATAAAATTCCGAATGCCTTCTTTAAGATCAATATACCCCTTAATTTGCCGGAATTCCACAATGACTATTGATAATAAAGCACTTCTCTTACACAGCCGTTTTGCGACCCATCTTAAGTTATGGATGTCCTGTGGGAGGATATGCCGCTAATACTAATCTAAAATGTTAGATATTTCTCAAAATAAAACTATTCGTAAGGATTGTTAACGCTAATATGTACATGAAAACTCTGATATTTATAAAGCTCTTAAAAATCCCAACTTTTAAAGTATCAATTTTATTAAAAAAAAACTAGCAACAAATTTTTTCGATTCTTACCGCATACCAATAATAGCCACATTCTAAATCTGGAAAATTCGTGCCTCATGTATCAATACTAAAAGGCCTAGGAGAATTCTCGTTGACTCATATAATCCGCCTTAACATTAATTTGATATCATTTGCCGTTTGACAAATGACTTTTATTTAATATTTGTAATCAAATTTTTGCATATACCTTACCTTCTTTATTCGGTATACCCACACAGGCACCCCCATTCAAGACCACCAATCAGCTGCCAAAGCCAAGCCTCCACCACTCAAAAGATGAACTCTTTCTTACCTTCAAAATTTTGCCTCACCTCAAGTACCTCTCATAGCCACGCCCTCTTATCACATCCTCAACGTCCAATCAGACTGCCTCCCTACCACCAAGGACGCTACTCCCCAGGCACCATTAATTGTTAAGATATGTTGGTTGAGGCTGCTTCGCGAGCCATGTACCCAGTGACACCCAGCGTCGTCGTACACCCAGCGTCGTCGTTGGCATACTTACCCGGCAGCACCGCAGTTATCCTTGATCACTAAGGAGGATCTCCCGAGCAGAGGCCTACCATTGCACATCGGTAGGCTGACGTTCGCCACATCCGCAAACAGCGGTTGCTTGGGGTGCACAATTTTTGGTAGCGGGGCTGCGCTGTGCGCGGCCCCTTTATAGATGAAATGTAAGAAGTATACGCTACACTGATGCAATTCTTCCCCGGACACAAACATCTCTTTATTCGTTATTGCTTGTATGTCATGCATATTATTCCATTTTGAAATAGCAAATGGGCTAAGCTTTGAGATATGCATAAATAACTATATATAAATTTTTGATAATTGTGATCGAATAACCCGATTTAATTTTTATTTTCTAATAATTCATATAATCTTTACTTTCCTCGAATTATATTAAAATTATAACCGGGTCCATCGAGGAAAACCGCGATATTACAGCTATGCCAGAAGAAAGAAAGGCTGAGCACTACGTGATAGAGCCCCTAGCAAATCGACCCATCAAGGTAGTCGATAAAGGACTACCAAGCGATACTGACGTAGCGGACATAGAAGCCGACTTCGTCAAAAAAGGCTTTGCGATCGAAAAAGTTGCGCAAATTTGACGTAAAAAATGTATGTTATCTCTGCGTGACAATTGACCCGTTCCGTAGGAGACCGGGAGTCGCGCAGTGTTATAACTGCAATTATTTTAACCACTCGAGCAAGAACTGCAAAATGACCCCAAGATGCCTGAAGTGCGGAGAAAACCACCGCACATGAGAATGCAAAGTAACAGGAAAATTAGAGAACCCTAAATGTGCATTAACTGTCAAAAGGACGGACACGTTGCTTCCTTAAGAAGCTGCACCGTCTTTCCTAAAATTAAACCAAAAAAGGGCGACGCAGGCCCAATCAGTAATAATAATAAAAATAACAACAAAAAGACTACCCTTCCCAAGACCAGACCAGTCGATCCTAATATTATTTTAAGTAGAATTCAATCGCACTGCAAAGCCATAGATTGCATTCCCCCAGAACAATGCGGGTTCCGGGAGGGCCATTCAACGCTACACCAACTTATACGAGTTACAAATATAATTAACGAAGGTTTCGCAAACAAATTCTACACTGTTGGTGTTTTCTTCGATGTTAAGAGAGCATTCGATAAGATGTGGCATGATGGCCTCACTTACAAATTAATAAAACTCAAATTCCCTCTGGACATTTAATTAAAATTATACACAATTATTTACACAACAGAACCTTTAGGGTTCGTGTAAATAAAACATACTCTAATAAGGGTCAAGTTCAAAGTGGAACCCCCCAGGGTAGTTCTTTGTCTCCATGTTTATACAACATTTACACTCACGACTTTCCAGAACTACCCCACGTTAGTACTTGCCTGTTCACGAATGATTTCGCATGCTTTCGCAAGGTACCCAGCTCAAATACACTCTTAAAAACATGCAAAACTTCCTTGATAAGCTACAAGATTGGCTCACACAATGGAGAATTGCAATTAATGTTGATAAATCACAAGCAAATATATTCAGGAAATGGGGAGTCATTGACCCCCCCTTTCAACAACTTGCATCTATATTCACTGTTGTTGATCTTCATGCAAGAAAAATATCACTTGAAAAGGACAATAGGTAATTTTAATTTAACTATTGAAGAATTCTTAACAGTTGTTAACCAAGTTG
>BMAV01003033.1:0-13084 GCA_019973955.1 Trichonephila inaurata madagascariensis
TCGAAAATAAAATTATTCCTAATTCTTTACGGTATGAAAAATAAATTTTATATTTTTAAAACTATTTAGATTTTATTCATGAATGTTATTTTAATTTCAAAAACATTACAATATATTGGGTCAAGAATTACAATACTCTCTTTAGTATACAGTGTGTAAAAATAATCTCGATTTTTATGTGTTGTAACTTTTATAAAAGTTATAATTTAATCAAAATACACCAAAAAGTTATTTTTGTAATATGAAATTCCTTTAATTTATTTTTCATTTTCATTTTTTTGTATTCTTTATGGCCTATTTATGTTCATTTCCTTAATTTTCTTGATTCATAACACCCCCTCTCTCACCCTCATATTACATATACAAAAAAATTTTTTTGGGATTTCTAATTATCTATGAGATAAATTATATATAAATGTATATGTTTTTTGGATTTTTTCATGATTGTTTTTTTTTTTTAATATTTCAGAAACACAAAAATCACATCAAAATTTCAAGATTCCTCATTTATTACTAATTAACAATTTATTTATTTTCTTAAGCCAAAAAATGTTGTAATGTAAATGAAATTAATTACATTAGTTTTTGTCATGTATTAATTTCGAGCAGTTTTCATTTTATTCATGATCTAAAGAAAACAATTCCATTGACAGGTGATAGATGGCAGCATAAGTTAACTTCTCCTAGATCTAAATGTTTCAGACGAATTAAGAAAAACCTGAGACCGAAAAAAAAAAAAAAAAAAAAATCATATATTTTTCTTCATTATTGCAAAAGGGGGTTAGAATTTAATTATCTTCATGAATCAATCTCATATTCAATAAATAGATTCCATATTTCTTATACAGTACTTAAAAAACAAGATACATTCTTAATTTTATAATTAAACTTTTAAAAAACTCATCCTCACACATTTTTACAATGATTTTAAATTTAAAGGATAAGACATGATAAACATGTGTATCATAGTGAAGAATTAAAGTAGTTGTGCTGCTCGTGATTTAATGGATATATTGTTAAAATTTTTATTTAAAAAACGTTTTATTATCTAGGATCTTTCTGGCGACATATTTATAGAATTAATACAATCTTACAGACTTCGAGGTCTAAAAAAAAAATGAACATATGAGAAAAAAGAAAAATTTGAATTCCTAATGATTCAGTTACTCAATTATGAGAAGTATAAATCTATGTCATTAGATTGATTTAAAATTAAAGTGATTTAAACTTAAGAATATTACAGCATTTCTATAATTAATATAACTATACAATTGATCAAATAAAAACAATGCGATTTATGTTATTTTAAATTGAACATTTTAAAAATGAATGGATAAAGAAGAAGGAGGAAGAGGATGAAGCTGCTTATAACAAAAAAATTTGTACTCTTACTTATGCTTTCCTATGATTTTAAAAATTCTGAGATATTAATAAACATTTGAGAGAATTGTTATTTAATAAAACCATTAATTTTATGGCATTAGATGAGTAAATTGTGCTCCACACCAGTTTCAATCTATACCCCTTATATGGAACTATAATGTTATCACCAATAAAAAATTAAGCCCGGCTTCAAAATCTTTAACTAACATGGAAGTTTTATTAATGCCGTTTTTTGTTAAGATGGCCATTTTGAAATAACGTGGCCTACTGCCAATAGCTTTCGTATAACTTTCACTATGATGTTATTAATCAATATATCATTTTAGATTCACCATTTATTTTGTAAATAAAATCATCTCAATCTCTTTGCAAAACCTATTGATATGTGATTTTACATATGTGAAAATTTTATACTTTTCCACAACCACCTAATTCTTCTTTTATATGGTAGATACTTTCCTTGAAAAACGCGCCAAATAGGTACGATTTTTACAGTAGAAACGGGAATTATCATACCATGTAGTCCCAAAAGAGCGTAAAACAAAATAAAGGACTTGTGAAAAAATAGCGATGAAAAGAATTTTTGTGTTAAAAAGTGATGAAAAAAAATAAATGTACGTTTTTTTAAATATGAGTATTGCATGCACACATTTTAGAAAGGGAAAAATCTTCAAATTTAAAATAACAGGACAAGTATTAATAAATTGTTCGTACTTATTTGTTGATAATAACCGAATTTTTTTTTGTTTACAGGTAAATGAATCTCAAATTATACTGTCCTCATTAGATATTTACCACAATAGCTATTCTTGAACCCAATGAAGATTTTCGTCTGTTAATCATGTCTTGAGAAGGGAAAATGTGGGGAAAAAAAAACCTTTTCAAGTTTAGACAATTCGCTAAAAATGAAACCAACCTGGCTGTATCTGTAATTATTTAAATAATTAGTTTCAGTCATTTAATTTTAATTATTTATAATTAAATTGTAGTATTTTTACCCCAAACAATAGTGTATAGAAAATTGTCGCTCAAATGAGTGCTTTAAAATGTGAGAAAAAAAAACCATTTTCACATTTTGATACAAGTCGCCAAAAGGGTCGCTAAGTAGCCAAAAATGATGCCAACGTGGCTGTATTTGTAATTCTTTTTGAATACTAGTTTTAATCACTCACTTTATTAATTATAATTAAATTATTGTATTGTCATCCTAAATAATCATGTATATAAACTTTCAGCTCAATTGAGCGCTTTAAAATGTATTTTATTAACAATTGAAAATTCCACTAAGACAAATAAATAAATAAATATATAGAGAGTATGAGCTATATAATAGTGGTGTAAGAATTGAATAACACGTTTAATGTCAGTTTTGAATTAAAAATAGAACACGTGACCGTCATGAATTTATAGCCCATTGCTCTTAAATATATTTTACAGAGTAGAAAATCATTGGAAAATCCGTTATTTATTTGTTTTATTGTTTTGATTTCGTAAGTTCTTAACATAATTTTTGGTACCCGGATAAAAAAATCTACAGTTCTCGTTAAAATTTTAGGGTACGTTCTGAATTTGAATCAATGTAAACAAAAATTGTCTTTTCAGACTTGCATCAAATTTAGCCTTCCCAAATTAAATTAGTAGTTACAGATGAATAATTCCATCCTTTTCTTTTCGCGAAATAATAGGGTACTCTAATTAACGTCCGAGTAAAGAAGACAAATACAAAAATTAGCTTTTTTTTTTCTTTTTCACACGGTTATTTCAAAACGGTGAAAAAAATAGTTGAGTGTATATATATATATATATATATATATATATAGGTATTTTAATTGCCTTTCACTCTAGATGAAACAGTCTTATGAAACAGTCTTTAGTTATACGATTTAATCACAAATAGCCAAAATAACACAATATAATTCCTGCATTTAATCAAACACAGAGATAATATATTACATTTAGTACACAAAACCTTAAATGTTTCAAAAGTTTCTTTCAGAATTTAACTTTTCACAATTTCATTTCGTTCTAGGAACCGTCTCCTTTGCGGAAAACGAACATGAAGTCACTATGTCTTTCCACTCCGACAACGAGACTCGTGGTCTCGGATACATGGTGACCGTTGTCCAGCAGGAATGTCCTTTGCCCACCTGCGACGGGACCTTCGACAAGCCAGACTTTGTCATGTCCTCGCCTAACTATCCTTTACCGTACGATAACGGTCGTACGTGCACGTACACGGTCCACAAGTACCACCCATCGGTGTGCAGACTTCTGATGAAAGTGATCGCATTTGACGTGGAAGAGGATCCTCATTGTGGGTCCGATTTCTTGAACGTTGGAGGCGACAGACTCTGTGGTGTGATGACCGAAGGACAGATATGTAAGTTCTTTTATTTTAAATTGCCATTAATAACATACAAACCCTGCACTTAGAAAAAAGATTATCCCAAATTAATTTTTTTGTTTGGTTTTTTTCCTATAAAACGGTGTAATTTAAATGAAATATGTTGTTCTGATTAAAAAAAAAAAGTCAATACTTATATCAGGATCTAAATCCCTCAGGATTCCCCTCCCCCTAATTTTGAAAAGTATATTTTCGAAATTTTATTTTAAAACAGAGTGCATGTAGTCTGTGGCGGTGTGATATCTATATAAACTAGTACCAAACATCACACGAAGACGATTGTTTTGGCGTGATCGATAAAGTACTCGCGTTCGGAACGGAATGTACTCAGACCCCCTTTTCTTCAATGGTGACATGGCCGTAAAAAAGACCCCACCCCCCTCCCCAGTCTGGCGCCATCTACCCACCAAAAAACAACTAACCGTCAAATTGACGCAAATAACCTCACTCAACAAACCCGTCTCCCTCAAATGACGCAATTTCAAGTAGTCACGCACGATAATCAACACTCCATCTTCCCGAATAGGGGTATGGTTCGTTCCCCTATTGCTGGTCACTGGCGGGGGGTATGTACGGTTGATATCATAAAAACTTACCAAACATTACGCGAAGACGATCGTTTTGGCGTGATAGAGAAAGTACTCTCGTTCGGAACGGGAGGTACTCAGATCGAGTCTTAGTTCTTTTATATCTTTATACTGTGTGTGCTGTATGTACATTATCATTGAAAATGTCCCAAAGATGATATTTGTATGAATTTAATACATTTTAGAAGAAATATTGAAGCAGTAGTACCACACACACACATCATAATGACTTATGCGCCAATTAAATTATGAATTTTCTGCAGTTCATTTAATGCGGTGGTCTCCAATCCTCGAGCCATGGACCAGTCTGTGGATCAAACTGTACCGAGCTGTCCAAGGAACATTAAATTATTTTCATTTTATTTACAGTGGTGTATTTTTCTCGGGTTTGTGTTAGTTTCCATGGAAATAAATTAATATTCCATGTTAAATCACATTATATTCAATTTTTGGTGTGACTGTATTTTATTTTTGGAAGGCATATTTAAATGCAATCAAATTATTAAATCAAAGCAATCTGAAATATAAACAATCAACGTCCTCTTCCCCTTCAGTGGGCCGCGGTAAAATTATCAAACTTTCACCGTTCTGAGGAGATAAAAAAGTTGGGGAGCACTTATTTAATGTTATGTATCTATATATTTAGTAAATTAATACTAAAGATTAAAAGTTACGTTACAAGCATATACTGTTACATTTCGAAGTTATTTAGTTTAGCTTTGATCATGAGAACTGATTTTAGACCCCATCAAACTTTGTCACAGCCTTTTTTTAAATATATAATGTATAGAAATGAGTGGTACACAACAAATGAGCTAAAAGCAGTACATGATACTGAAGTCTGTAAAAATATTTATCGATAAGATAGTTTACGATTCTAAGAGAAGAGTTCGACAGTTCTAATCGCATATGCGTTTGATGCTCTGATAAGCATTTGAGCATATCTGGGGCATAATCATATGTGTCTAGTTCTCAAAAAACTACTTCTTGCTGCTGTATCTAATTTTTTGCAATACCCTACAACTTGCATTGACTGGTATTTTGTAGAAGCACATCAAAGGACCTTTCTTTTCAATATTGAATAGCGTAAAAGTTATTAATGATCCAATCATGTCCTAAAGAAATCTTAATCGCTTAAAAAATTATCGTATTTAAAAAATTTGTGTGAATAATTTTTTAAATTATTCATGTAATTCAAAGGTGCCAAATTCATGACGGTCACATGATAGATATAATCACGTGTTTTCCTTTGGATTCAAAACTGTCTACTTGTAACCTTTAGACTTAATTTCATATTTGATAATTGGGTAAAGATGTCCAAGTATTAAGATTTTTTAAAAAGTTTTTAAAATTAAAAAAAAAATATTACACGTGTATTTTTAAATCAAGTACATTTTGTTAACCCAATTAGCTATAAAACACCTATACTTGCGTCCCAATTTTCAATCATAATTTTCATCGCGCCCCCTCCATACAATAACAGAAGCCTTATTGAATTCAAAAAATAATATACTTTGACGTAAAGCTACAATACCCCTTTAATTATAAATCGTAAAAAATATCAAGAGATAAGTATTAAATTTTATACATAAATTTGTAACAGGCCTATAGGGTCACTGGTAATTATTAAACTTTTCTTAACTTGGTAATTTAAATTAATTGCCAGAAACTTTTGTACTGTTGATACGTATAGTGTATTATATCGAGTATGTAAATAGTATTTTATTTTTATTTTGTCAGAATGTATTTTGTGTTTTGCTTTCTTTCAGTAAATTAATAATTTTTTAAAAATAATTTTTTGCTTTCGACTTTTTGATATACTCACGCCTTCTTTGAAGAGTTATCACGCCCCCTAGGAGGGCGCGCCCCACAGTTTGAGAAACACTGTTAATATGTGCGTTATTGTTGTTGACAAATAGGTGCTTTTTAAAAGAAGGCTGACAACAAAGAGACGCACGTGATTGCATTTGTCCTGTTACTGCGGCATCACAAGAATTTATGAATTGATTGGCTGGAACCACGTGATTGCAGTTATCATGTGACTATGAAGTCATATGAATTTACCCTATTAAGTTTTAAATCCCTTTTTCATGAATGACTCATAGTAGCGTTTGCGGACGTTTTGCCGGCACTCCCACGGGTACTTGGGCAAATCAAATTGTTACGCCCCACCACTATTCCGACACCCCCTCTTTCAGCTTTTACCTTACCAGCTTTGGTTCGGGAGGGATTTTCCCTTAACTCTCTTACTCTTTTCCCTTTCTTTGTTTTTACTGTTTGGGAAGTCTGTCCATTGTCACCACCTATGGAACTCTCGTGTCCCCGGACTTGCAGCCGTAAGGAACAGATAGTGGCATGTTTTGGATACTCTTGTTCCTTTCTTATCTTATGGCACTTTGAATTCCACTTACCACCGTTTTGCAAATTAATTTTACCTGATAAATTGATCGAATTATTTGAAATTATAGTATAGAGTATACACAGTATTGTACGAACTGTTTTCAATTTGTTAATTATCACCTTTTTATCAACTATCGCTTTACTGTCTTTTACTTATAGATATCCTTATTCTTCGATGAGTTACTGTCATTGTACTTGTACAACAAAGCTTTTCTTCAAGCTTTGATCATTGCAAAATCATTAATGACATCATTGTAATCAATTTCCATTGTAATATCATTTTGAGTGCAAAACAACGTCAAACTGATAAGTTTTTCATTTTTCATAGCAAATTTCATTTCAGTATTTACTCTCTTAAGGACAGAAAAGCTTCTGTATGATGTACAGTTTGTCATAGGAAGTCAAGTAAATTCTCATTCCGAGTTTTAAATTTGAGAAGGTACTTTCCAATGTGTGGTACGTTAGCCGTAATTTTAATTTTTTCTTTATTTTTGCCCTCCATTTTGTTGCACCTTCAAATATTTTACGCCTAAAGCACGTGCCTAGCGTGCCTAAGAAGAAAGGCGGCCCTAAATTAGCGAGCGCTTCTAAATATCTTTAATAAAGTTCTAATTAATAATAAAGCATTGAAACTTATTTTGTTTTCTACAGTGGATATCAGTTTCTTGAACTCGACAATGGTCATGGAGTTCCAAAGCGACCATGTCACGACAAGGGATGGATTCCAGTTCAACGTTCACCAAGAACTGTGTGATCTGTCGACCAGTGCTCCGATATATACTTCAGAGTTGCACACCAGCGTGGCCGAGACTACGACCGACGTCAACGTGAGCACCCTCACACCAACTGTACAGTGAACAGCCCAGCAAGTATCCAACTGCACTAAATGGTTTTATTTCCGATTCAGATTTCTCTCGCAGTGCTAAGACTCAATATTCCGTGCATGAAGAAGCGAATGCTTTGCGATCTTTTACCTACACCTTTTGTAAAGATGAGTGTCATCGTATCAGGGTGTCTATTAATAACGATTAAAGTCAGCAAAAAAAAAAAAATCACAAGAAATTTTAAAGTACGTAAACAAAAGTTAAGTTCATGTTTTAAAAAATTATTTTATGTCCTCGCGTTTGAGATAATTCAAACCCGTGAATTTTATTATAAAATTTGCTTATTTGATCTGGAAGACTTAAATAATAAAAATCCTTTGGGATAATTTTTTTTTCGTGTTTGAAATTAAAAACATATGGTGGAACCTCGATTTAATTGAAATTTATTAAATAATTTTTTTCGAAAACAGATATTTGAAAACATAAGATATATTGAATGAATTATTAATCGCCTAATAGGTTTAAACAAATTTGCCCAATAGAAGTGGTAATCTTAGAAGACAACGAAAATTATTCCAAATAGAACGAATCGTGTTTCAATTTCAAATTCCTAGGCAGTATAAAATGGAAAGAGTGGAAACGATTGCATAATGAAACCTTAATTTTTATACATGTTTTATTCAAAATTTCAATACTGAATAGCTTGCTTTGAGTTAAGGCGCTACTAGAAGTAGCCCGAGAGCAGCTGGCGGAATTCTTGACAATTTTGAATCTTGATTAAATGACAACAGACCACAACTAAGCTGGTATTTTACTTTCCTAAGTTCTACACGGCCTACATAAGTATATTGGGGTCCTTAGGAAATGTGGTTCTATTAGCCCTTTATTCCGCAAAACGAGTCACTGGTTGAACCAGGATTCGAATATGCAACTCGGACTGAACATTGTCTCGATGCTGACGACAATGACTATTGGGCTAGTGTAGTACTATATCTTCGGCTTGAAGGAAGTTACGTCTTCAATGTAGTTTCTGATTTCTTTCATGGTATAAATAGAATACAGTAAATTTAGAAGAATTCGCCTCCAGTTACTATTTTGTGCAGTGGCATAACGAAGAATATTAGCCCCCCCGCAAAGTCAGGTTTTGGGAACCAAGTGGGATCTTACATAGGGTCTTGCGTTGGGCCTCCTAGAATCCCTGGCCCACACCGTGAAGCGGGGATTGCGGTGGTGTACATTACGCCACTGATTTTGTGCACTATGAAACTGTTTATTACAACTGCATCTAAAATTGGAAAATATTTCGATGCCACAGTTTTTTGCTTTTACGATCTGTTTCGTACAGAGATATTAGTTGGTTAAATTTATCCCCAAATCTTATATTTTTGCTGTATGCAGCAGTTGCTTTTGGATAATTTAACTGAATTCTAATAATTCTGGATATTTCGTGATGTAAGTTACTTTTCTCCATACAGTGTCGCGTTCAAGATCGGGGGCTCCATGGACCTAGACACCCCAGCCCTTTATTTTTTGATTGATGATAATCCTATGTCTATAGTATGTAAAAATCTGCCAATTTATTTTACTAACTAAAAATAATTGTTAATTCAATAATTGACTTTTTACTGTTTTTTGTTCCCAAAATCGACAAAATTAAAAGAACGATGTATTGAGGTATGATTCGAGAATGGTGGACTTTTGACCCTGGACCCCCGAAAAGTTATGCGTGCGTCACTATATATATATATATTTATGGAGATTTCTGTGGTAAATCCAGGGATTTAAATAACGCATAACTTAACATTTTAAATCAAATATATCATGTGCTGCCATCTATGATTGAATCGGAAAGACAAAAGCAAACTTTAAAATTATTATTATCTGTTCATAGTGAAAACGGTTTGAGAAGCAAGTAAAGTTTGATATGTTTCATGCCATGGAACATTGAGCAGCAAAGGGTTTTGATTTACATGTATTATATAACACTTTTCAGAATAATATAAGCTAATTCAAAAATTCAATAATAAATTTATTCAAAAATTTTTCGTGAAGTATTTCGAAAAATTCTCAAATTTTATGAAAACGAAAGTAGTTACCGACAAAGAATCGAGGTTCCATTATCTTATGAATTTATAACCTTATCACTAATACATATTTTTTAAAGTGTAAAAGTAATAAATTTGATTATTTTTAAAATTTCGCATTAATTTTTCAAAAGTATTCATACTAAAAAAATGTCATAATCTGCATTTTTTAAAAAAATGGAGGATTATTATAATGTAACAGAAATACACAAATTTGATTTTTCCTATTAGATTTGGACATTTATAGGCACCCTGTACTATACGTGGTGCTCCAAGTAAATTAGGGGTACATGTTAATTTTTCTTTCCATTCTTTGGTAATTTATTATGGCATCAAGGTATGGTGATACAGATATAGACGAATGCTAAAAGTATATGCAACTTCTAAAGGTCTTTTTAAACCGTTATATGCGTGGCTTGCTAGTAATTTTCATACATAGTTTATTAATTAACTTGCATAAAAAATTTCCCGGTAAGTATTTAAATATCCAAAATAAATTTCATGCTCTTTTATCCTTTAAAATTTCTAAACACGTATTATCTTCTTGTCGAAGATGGTCCATGTATTTTCAAATCACTTTTCTAAAATTTACGATGAAAATTGTGAGTCTAGAGAAAATGTTTAAGAATCGGTTTCCAATTTTTAAAACCAGAATTCACATCTATATTGCATTATTTACATATTATACTGCTAGTAATCTGTGACAAAAAAATAAAATTTAATTACACATATCATTAAGTACCTTCACGCTGAATTTATATCGAAACAATTAAGAAAAATTAAGGTACTTACTATTACCCAAAACGTATTGAACATTTTTGAAATGAAAAACAAGTTCAATTCCGGCGAAAGACAAAAACAAAGGGTTTTTTCAACTTGAGAGTTTAGCGGTATCCGACATAAGTCGTAACAGCCCCCCGGAAAGGGAATCACACTTTTGTCGTGGTCTTTATTGGTTTGGATCCATAGGTGGCGGTTCTGTCCTCTGTACAACAACCCTTCTTGGTGAATCGCTAAGCAACCTTCTGACCCCAAATCCCATCACCCACACAAAAGGTAATAAAAAAGTCGTCCGACACATTTGACTCATCAACCAAAGTCGTCAGACACATTGACGCCAAAACCCCCAATTTAAAAGCAAAAACTCCCGCTTCCTATGTCGTCTAACCAATTTCGTTCGTTCGCCTATCCACCGACTCACTGGTGAAGGATTACTGTAGCGGTGGTATCTACATAAGCCAGTAACAGTCTTCGGACAATAATGATCACTTTTGTCCAGAAGTATGTTACGTGTTTACGAAACCATAGGTTGCGGGTTCTATCCTCCGGATACACTTTGCCATAAGTTATTTTGAAGTTTGGCATTTTTGCGATCGTACGTTAGTACCAAATTAATCAAGCAATAGGTTATTAATTATTCGAGATAAAAATAGTTAATTAAAAGACTCACATCTTAAAGATTTTCAAAACCACTAGCACTAAAACGATATCACGTAAAACAGTGGTGGAATAATTTTGAAAAAATTAGTTATTTTCGAGAAAAAAAAAGTATTATTTGTGGTTTTGTGTCTTTATAAGCAGTAACGAACAGTTTTGTCGTTAAGAAAAATGAATGAAACATTATTTATTACGACTCATTTTTTTTCCCAACAAGCCTTATGCACATAAATGCTAAGTCTCAAAGTATTGAGTAAACAACAGAAATTTAAAAAACAAAGTATCATAGAAACAAAAAAATTGGCGAAAAATTATCGAAAAGGGCCCATTTTCAAGATCTCCGGTAATAAGGAATTTCAATTGAAAATTTTTCAAACTGCAATAATACTACAGCCAGTAAATATTTTTATGTAAAGAAGCGATTTTGGCACCTCCGTTTTGCCGGCTCAAATCTCGCCAAGCAGGCTTTATTGTGTGGTAACACAACTTAAAATAAACAGATAAAAAAATGTTATAAGTGTTTGTTCTCATTAGTTTTTCATCTACTTTTGATGTATTATGAAAAAGATGGAACTGCCAAGAAAAGACACCGCCTTGTTTTGAAAATGAGGTGGTAAAAGGTTACCTGCAGGAATATTCCATTTGTTGTCGGTTGTATCATTTTCGGTGAATTTATCGCTTGCCCCGGCGAAACGGAAAAAGTGCTGTAATTTTTTAAAATATAACTTCTTTGATGGCTTTGAGTAACTTAAACATCAGAATTGCACAGAAGGTTGCTGTTGTTGTGAAGGATCACAAGAACAGGGAAAATTGAAAATAATTTTCCCTTGTACGTTCAAAAATGTTTAATAAACTGATTGAAGTTGGTTCTTCTGAAACTTTATGTACAACTTAAATGAAAAAGTAAAAGGAATTACCATTTCCGGCAAATTATAATATTTTAAGAGAATGAAAGGATACCTTAAATTAATTTTACTCCATAAATTCTATACATAATATAAAAGCCGTCCGAAAAAAGAATTAAAGTCAAAAATCATCCAAATGTTCGTAGCAGAAAAAATTTAAACTTAGCCATATTTGTCAAACAGAAAATTCTCTTGGCAACAGTGGGTTTTTTAAGGAGTTGTTGCTATTCATTTGTGTTGTGATGTACATAGAATAGAGTTTATACTGAGGAATAATGCATTGTGCCATTAGAAAGTCAGAATAATGAATAATTTATGCTTAATCTAAATAATGGTTTCTAATGTTAAATTGAAATTTTAATATCGTACATCTTGTATTTTTTCATTATTGATTGGTTTACTATCCCGACTTTGCTTTTTATGAAAAATACATGAGAATTCTATTCTATTATGATAAATCAATGTTATGAATCTATTCTGTATATATATGTTGCATGTTTCATGTTGATTGATGTGTATTAATTTCCACACTTCCCTTGTAAATGTTCTTGTATGTACAAAGTTATATAACAGTTAATAATAAAGTTAAATTTTTCCATGTTATGTTGTGTAGATTCCTATAACAATTCATTTTTAACATAAACAAAAAAATAATTTCATATCTTTGGGTCAGAATTTCTAATTTTGTGAACCCCCCCTTTAAAAGGATAGAATTAAATGCACCCTTTGGGGAAAACACCTGCCCCCCCTTGGTTTTTGGGAAAAAAAAACCCTTTTTGGGGGGTCACCAATTTAAAATTCCCAGGGATCAGCAGACGGGTCTATCACCTTTTTTTTGTACCCACATTTCAAATTTTAAGGCTGTATCCCCGTAAAGTTTCAAGCAATTTTTCCCCAAATTTTGCAATTTTTACTCAGTTGATATAAAAGCTGAATAACTTTTGCTAGTGAGCCAAAAAATTGCCCCAAAAAAAATTCTTTAAATTCTACCAATGGGGTTCTTCGACCCCACGTCATAAACAAGATGGCGGCTTCGGTTTTTTTAAAACCCTAATAGCCG
>BMAV01003034.1:5960-43223 GCA_019973955.1 Trichonephila inaurata madagascariensis
TTTTTTATTCACCTTAATTTTTCTTTTTTAATTTCGTAAACTTCATACCATAAAAAAAATGTTCCAAATAAAACATTTATACGAATTAATTGTTTCCATTTTCAAATAAATTTAAATTTCATCTTTATTTTCCATTGTGTTTTTATCTTTTGCATACAAGCAATTTAGTTTAGAACAGAACTCTCTAGTTGTTTTTTTAATCGTAATATAACCTTATCATTGTTGATATCCTCATATGTTAAATACCAATAAATTGGGGAGAGAAGTAAATTAGTATTATAAAATTGCACTCACACGCAATTATTTTATCTTCCTGAGGATAAAAAGCTTAAGCTCATAGAATTTTATGAAAAATGCAATTGTACTGAAAACATTTATCGAAGCATATGAAAGGCTTAAATAAGAGAAAAATGTATTAAAAAAAATTATTTCAGCAAAATGAATATTGATTTTTTTAAAAAGCATTGCTCTGCTAACAAACTTATAAATCACACTTGTTAATTTCTTAAAAAAATAATATTGCAATTACAAAATGAGAAATATATGTTTTTGAAAGAGACGAGAAATAAAAATTTTATTAAAAAAGTACTACTTATTTCTGTTAAAAACAAAAAAAGTATAACAATTTTTCAAAATAATTCATGATTGATTATAAATATTACTGGTATTATAATAGTTTATGTTAAAAAGCAACAAATGATGTTTTAGAAACTTATGTGTATGCAAAAATGTGAAAATATTAAATAAATTTGAGAAAATTTATTGTGATCTTACAGTTTACATTGAAAACGTATATTAAATAAAAGATTTTAAAAAGATATGTACCTCATAAATTTAAAAAGTAGTAAATACTTTTTATAAATGTTCTTAAAACTGAGAATAGATTTAAAAGAATTAATTCTGAAATTTTCTATAGTTAAAATATAAAATTTTTTAAATAATCTAAAATACAAATTTTCAATGCTTCTTATATTCACTGCAATTTAAAAATGGAATTCAAGGAAATATTTTTAAAAACGCATAACTCTCTTATTCTGCATTGACAAAATGTAACTTTAAAATGAAAATATTTTTAAGCGAAATAATTTTTTTTAGCATTTCAAATTCTTATCCTACTTGTATGCGTTACTATTGAAATTTTTTCAGTCGAAAGCTTGTTTTTAACAGGCTTATAGAGAGTGGCTGTAAAAAATTGTATAAATGAACCTTTCCAGAGTTGCCTATTTATTCCTTGAGTAAAGAAGAAAAAAACTTAAATACTTCTGCAACCAACAACTTTTCTTTGGATGAAAGCAAATATTAAAATATTTTTTCATGCTTGAAGATTAGTTTTGTACGTGAACTATCGCCAGCGCATAAAGTAAAAAAAGAAACGTTAACTCAAATTTGAGTAAAAAGAGTTAGGACTCAAAAGACTTTTACAAATTTCTTTTTCTTTGAAAGCATAAGGACATGTGTTATTTTTATAAAAAAATAAAATAGAAAAGAAAAGTTTAAAGAATGTATCAGTGTACCTTTTTTGGTATTGCACTTTCAAATATTTCAATTAATTTTAACTTTCAAAATTAATTTACTGTATTGGAAATGTAATACTATTTTTAAATGATTGTTTAATCCTCTTAGCGATCAATTTTTTCCCCAAAATTCTTCAAAAAAGGCACATTTTTTGTATTGTTTATAACTAAACACCATACTAATTCCCGCCTTCACCATAAAGCTACGCCAGACGAAACGCATCTCAGAACCACACACAAACTGCATCACCTTTTTAAAATGCTAGCACTAAACAATACACCATAAGAATTAAAAATAAGCGTAAATCAAAGAAAGGAAGAAAATATCAGTGTGCCCGTACAGCGTACGGGCAAACTAGTTGCTGCCAAATTTCGGTAACCCTTACGTTGTACAGGCAAACCTCTTAAGGGGTTAAAATACATTTTGAATGATTTACAACTGTACAGTATGTATAATATTTTCCACACCATTTATTATTTATATTAAATAACAAATACTAAATCTGTAAAAAAATGTTTTTTCTTTGCTTAATCTTTTGTAATCAAAATATTAAGCTTGAATGATCCAAAACGGTATATTATATAGTTTCGGTATTACAGAATGTTGATAGCAAAATATTAGAAAAAATTAATTCTGTAACTTATTTACGATAAAAAGGATATTATACCATAACAAATCTATACAAAGAATATTATGGACATCACCATAGTCCATAGCGGTTAATTTATCATTTCTTATTATGTGCATAATATCATGGACCTCACCCCTCCCAATTGGAAACGTTGCATTACAAGCACAGAAATAACCTAATTGATCCATTCAGTTAATTGTAATACACCAATTTTCAAAATTTTACAATAAAATAAGTATCGTTTAACACCTTAACTGGTTTGCCCGTTACACCAAACGGGCTACCGAAAGCTGCCCACAACCGGTTTGCCCGTACTCTGTACGGACCCTTCATATTTTCTTTTATTTATCTTTGATTTACACATATTTTAATTCTTATAGTGAGATTTTTGTGTTAGTGTTTTTAAAAGATGCAGCTTGTCCATGTTACTGAAATACTTCTCATCTAGGATTTTCTTTGTGTGGAAGGCAGGAAATTAGATTGTTGAAAATATTCGATAAAAAACAGGCATTGGCAAGGCAATGTGCAATTTATTGTTTGAGAAGAAATAAAAATGGAAAGATAATTCAAAAAAGCCGATATTATCTTTGCTCCCATTGCAATGTAAGATTTAGTACTACATCATGTTACAAATTGTAAGTGCATATATATAAATTCTCAACCATTGAAAATCACAACAACCTTTTATAAAAGTGGTAGAAACATGAAAATTTTTTGTAAGTATGAAAGAAATGTTTTTAAGATATATGAAACATTCTTTATAGCATGCAAATTGTACTTATAAAAACTTACATTTAGGGGGTTTTGTCTTCCACAGTTATAAAGTAAAAATTATTGTGAAAACATCAAAATTGAAAATTAAAATAAAATTCTTCCATTTTCACATTCTATTAAATATCATGCTTAATTATATCCATTTAAAAAAATGTGCCTTTTTTTTTTCTTTTTTTGGAACATTTTGGGCAAAAAAATTGACCTCTTAAGGGGTTAAGAATAGAATATTGTTCCATTTATTTTGTTTTAAAATGAGATTAAAATGGAAATCAATTTCATAAAGTGGTGTTTGTATTGTACTTTTTCGCGTTAGTGTTAAATCTTCATTTTAACACTAACTAATCCTTCATTTTAAGTTGTTGCTCATTTACAAGATCTCGATCTTTCACTAGCAATTCAACTGTCAAAATGCTAAATTCATAGTTAGAAGAAAAGAATACTTTAGAAAATTTCGGAGAGGAAACAGTAAGAAGAAGGGATTGCAATACCGGTATACCGGGATATCGAATACCGGTATTCATAGCCATTTGTACAATTTTGTAATACCGGTATTCACAAGCTTAAGCACCGGTTTTTCGGTATTTACTAGACATTTTTTTTTAATTTTCTCCACAATATGTTCAAGGATCACCAACCTAGCAAAATAGAATACATTTTTGTTTTTACGTCTCCTTAACAGGCGAAATTAATTAAACTGTTAATATAAAGCTGCATCGTTCAATCAGAAGTGATAAAATATGTGAATTATCCAAGGAAGAGGGCCAAAGCTATTTTATTGCAACTCAGGTTGCAGTTGTGAAGAAAGTGCTTAATATTTCGATATTTTTTAAATTGGGGAGTTTGTTATTCACTTAAATTTGCATGTTATACTTGTATTTAAAAATCATCATGATTTTATAAAGGAAAATTAAAAAGAAGAAAAGAGACTAACCACTTCAACTTTGATCAAATTTATAGTAAATTTTCTTATAATTCTTTACCCACAAATTTTATTCACATTCAGAAGAATTTGGAGCAATTATCGAAGATGATTGTGACACTAAAGTCGGTAGTGAAAAAAGTCTCTTGAACAAAAATTAGAATTAGCGATAGCTAAAAAAAATTCAAAAAAAACAAAATACAATACAGAAATCAGCTGCATGCAAAAACACATCCGACGAGAAATTGATTTATCTGGAGATCAGAGATTTAGAGGTAAATACTTAAAAAATATATATCACGTATTGCTAAGAATACCACCAACTAGCGTAGATGCCGAAAAAGCGTTTTGGACAGCTGGTAATTTTTGCAAATAACTACCTTCCATCTTAAGGGCAGTACAATCACATTTCAAGAACTTGTAATGAATAGTGATATTTACACTTTTTTTGTGATTTAAATAAATAAGATGTTCCTATACTTTATTGTGATTCTGTATATTTAAAAATTACAGATTAATTTTTTGTGATATTTACACTCTTTAATAAGACTGGAAAATAAAACAAAGAAACACCTGCATTTTCTTTCTTTTCCTAACTTTCTTCTACTACCGGTATTAAAACCGGTATCCCGGTATTAAGATCTAAGAAATACCGAATACCGGTATTGAACTTTTGGTCCGATATTGTAATGTATTCAATGGAAGAATATTTTTTTCAATCTCTCCCTAAAAGATAAATGCTTCAGGTTGCTTTTCTTTCTTTGTCTAAAACACGATATTATCTACTTTGAAAACATAACGTGCATACCCCATGGTTTGTAAGCGCAACAGTTATTCTTTTTCACGTCTTTCGTTTCATGTTTGCTAAATGGTTGTCTCAATTACACATTTTTGTTTCTCCCAAAATCGATAATAGCGTATGATTATTTTTAGTAACGGATTTAGATGTAAAAACGTAACTTCAGAGAAAGAATAATCAATAATATCTTACAGTACTAAAAATAAATGTGTGCTTTTTCATGCGATTTTATAAATTACTGAAGTATTTTTTTTTCACTTCTAAATATATATTATTTATTTGAGGATATCTGATTTTACTGTTTTTCAATATAATAGATAAAATATATTTTTTGGTACCTTTTATATTTATTAATGTAAAAATTAAAATTGCTTTGATGAAAACAGCTAATATTACTAAACGAAAGAAAATTCAAGTTGCTCAAAAGGTTTTGTAAGTGATGTCATTTCTATATCCTTTTCGTGTTTTTTAAGAATATCTTTATAAGTAAAGCTATTTTATTAATACGTGATAGAAATGCAAAATATATGCAAGAATATATACTTTCATATCTTTTTTAAAGTCCTATATCCAAACTTCAAAAAATAAATTGAATTTCAAATACCGCATTTAAAGAGGCTAAAATTATCATATTTAACTGCGAGGAAATCGACTATGAAATTTCTCTTTGATGTTAAAACTTTTTCTTCGTCTAATTGTTATTCTATTTCCTTAAGTAATATAGAGATTATTATAAACTCTAGAGAAAACTTTTCTTTTACTAGTTTCCCAAAATTATTTTTCAAAATTTCATATTTTTGAGTTTTATATTTGTTTATTGAACATTCTTTTTCAAAGCTGTTTTAATTAAAATATGCGACAATAATTTTTATTTTTTTTTAACCCAGACAGTCATATTGGTTTTCTAAAAGGGGTTGAATATTTTAAAATAAAATATTAAGCATAACATATGTGAGCATATTAAATCCCTATTTAAATTAACATTATAGTGCTATTTGACCCCTCCCCCCTGGGTTCTGTGTTTGTATATATTATATTTTAAATATTGGTAACGGTTAATTTTGAATAGTTTTTTTTTTTATTATACTTTCGACTTTGACAAAGAATATTTCTGTTTTTGTTATGAATGATGACTTGCTGAATAAATTTCATGGATTATATTATAAACTATTAACGTATTTTTAAACGTTGTTGTTCTAAAAGCGCATTGATTAAATAAAGCATCAAAAACTCGTGCACATATGGGGAAGAGGTGCCCAAAACTGGATTGATTGAAAGTATAAAACAATTTAAATTATGTTTCGCAAATGTGTTAAATCCTAATCTTAATTTATGGCCATCTTGGTAAATTATTGATGTCTTATTGGATAGAATGTGTGGCGCCATCACTATTACTTATTACTTGCAAGTGACGCCGCCACATTGTAAATAGACTCCGCTATTGTAACATTGTAAATAGACACCACTATTTTTTATCTCAATTGTTTTTATATATGTTGCTCGTGCTGGGTGTGAGTTTGATAATTACCACTATTTTAATTTTACTGTTTTGTATATATGTTTGTGTTAATTCAATAAACCCTACCATGCTTGTTCGATTTGGTTGCGTGCTTTGACTAAATATATGGATTAGCTATCGTCACACATAATGGTGACCCGGACGTGATCCCACAAATTCATGTACAGAAAATCGACTACTTGTAGTAATTCGGCAAGTTCCCCCCGGAACACCAAAGGTGTGGCCACCTAACCGGTATGGTGATTATGACGCTCGGGTTCGAATCCGAATAAGGCATAGATCTATTTCGCCTGAAATGGTTTTCAGCCTCGAATGAAAGCCCCTTCTGTTCTATGCTAGAATCATCGTTTGAAATAAAGTCTGTATTCTTCTGTAATTGTATTGTATTTTATGTTTCTGTTCATCTATCTTTCGAATGTATCATGGGATGAAACGCGCACGACATCAACAACCAAAGATGTGAGTTAAAGTAAGATTTATTCGTTAAGGGATAACGTTCAAAAGAAATATAATGGGAAGTTCTACAAAATGGCTCCAGTTCTAAGGATGGCGTTTTATTCTACTAAATATACGTATAAAAAATCCATTTGCAGTGGTTTGAAAAGATTAGAAGCAAAACAAAAAAAAAAAGAAAAAGACTAGAGAAGGCGATTAGATTTCCCGAAGAGAAGTTTTTATATTTATCCTCTTTCTATTTGTTATGCTTTTGTTGTCAATTTGATGCAAATGCGTATCGTTTGGTGCTCTTGCTGAAGTTTTAAAATTATTAGTCTGACGATAATATAATGTTATATATTCTAGTCGTCGAATTTATTCAAATACTTTGAAAATTTAAAACCTTAATTGCTTAAAACTTATTTAAATAAAGTAAGGATTGTGACGTACAGAAGAATTCATTTTGTGTAAAAGCTGAAAAATAAACCGTTTAAATAAGGATTAACACAACAATATATATTTGTGGGAAATACTTTTATGATAAATTACACATGTAACAACTACATTTAAACTCTGCCTTCCCTTGACCATTAGCGACAGCCAGGGGGCACCACTTGTTCTTTTTAGAAGTAGGAACCCGCTCTTTTGCCCTGTATCGCCCCCGGAGAGAGACGTGCACACGTGGAGTCAGGGAATGCTTGTTTCCCTCCTTTAGTCCTTAAGCTATTTTCTGTAACTATAATTGATATGTGTTGTTTTTATTAAGTGACCCCTTGTGTTGTGGAACGTAAGAAAATTAAAATAAGAATTGTTCCTGTAATGTAATGTTTTCTTTATTTCAATACAACGAAGACACGACATGGGAAATTATCATACACTTGTATTAAAAATGATTTGATTTTTATCGACAAACTAATACCAATATTATTTAAGATTGGAAATATTAACAACATTAAATTGTATTACCCTTATTTAAATATTTTTTAAATATAATATTGTTTTTATTACTGTGCTTCTAATGTATTTTTAACTAAGATTAGAAATAGATATTTTGAATAATTTTTATGTTTACAAAAATTGTTCTATACAGGCATTTGAATCAGAAATAGAAAAACTGATGCTTAAAATATAGATATGAAAAAAATATCAATAACTGAATAATATAACTATGAAGAAAACTTTGTGAAGGAATAGGGATAAATAATAACATATAAAGTAAAATAAACATCAAGACGAACTAGAGAAAAAAGGAATAACAAAATTAACTTGAGGAAAAGAATTGTCAAGACGAATTAGAGGAAAATAGGCACCGGAACATGTTACAGAAAAAAGATGTTACGAAGAAATAGTATGAATTGACAAAAACAAGTTAGAAAAGGAATTAAGTTTGAGATATCACAATAAGTAACCAAAAATAAATAAATAAAACTGTGAAATCTAGCTTGAATATTTAAAGTTTAACTGCGAAATTTGATTCCAAAATTAAAAATATTAGTCTTTGTCTTTGTTTCAACATCAGAATTAAACAATAAATATTGTAAATACAGCAAAACGTATATGGGTGCTACTAATTCATATACCTTAGTTTGAAGCCGGAGAAGAAGGGAATATAGATATCTATGATTATGTCAAAAGCCTGTTTATGAAGTAGTTTAAAATAATCCCAAAAAAAATTTGTTAACAACTTTTGTAAAACATTACAAAAGCACAGAAATTACTTGAAATAATTTTGTGCCTATGAAATTAATAATTACTATACAGAATGAATATCGGATTGGAAGTAACAACTGTCAAATTATTAATATATGATAAAATTTAATGAAGAGTTCTACCTGATGTAAAAAAACTCATTCCATTGATGATCGGTCACAGATAAAGACTTCAGAGGAGCTTACCACTAAGTAAGACAATTATGAAAGCGTTATAATGAGATTTAAAGAACTCCATTATGGACGAAGAATTGACAAAAATCCGATTAAGACAAAATCTCAAGATTAATCCTTTAAGTTCCAAGAACAAAAGAAATAATTATATAAACTGAAGGGATGCAAATAAGAACTCCAAACAATATCATTTAAAAAAAAAACGTGTGTTTGTACTTATGTACGCACGTAAGAAGTTATACTTCCTTGGCGTAACAAGATTAAAATCTTTCTAAAAATCTTTTGCAGGGCAAGCTGGATCAAGGACAAAAGGCGATCACAAGCAGAGTTGAACGATACTAACCTTCAGTCAATCGGACGAGCCAAACCTGAGATAATCACGATTTAAATAAATTTAAACACTCCCGTACAGGGACAATAAGACCAATAATATGGGGAGGGGGTCGAAGGTGGGAATGATCTGTCCCGTTCTGCATATTTGACAAAGCATTTTTGTATCCGTCCCTACGGAACGCAAAGCAAAGGCTCTCTGACACGGGGTGTCAGAAATATTTTTCTGAGAATTTCGAAGGCGGGAATGATTTTTCCCGTTCTATATATTTCTAGACAAAGGATTTTCGCATCCGTGACGGTGTGCGGGCGCATTGTAAAAATTTACCCTCATCCTATTTCTCTAACGCCCCAAAAGAAGTGTAACTTCAAAACAAAAACAAAAAAAAAGCAGATAGAAGAAATTTTTGGCCCACAATCATTCACCCAACTTTTTCCCTATAGCATATAACAAAAGAATTAACACCCAATTACAAAGAATATACTTCCACTCAGTAACGTGTGATCATAGCTTTCTAAGTCATTTTTTCATCCACGTTTAATCTTTAATTCTAAATGAAAGTTTTAGTGATATAAAAGTTTTGGTAATTTCTTTTTATTCTCTCTCTTAAACTGCAATAGTTATATGTTAAATTTTAAGTAATATAATATTGAAACAGGGCAATAGAAAGCATTCTTAACCATTTATATACCGAAGGTACTTATAAGTACCACTCACTTTAAAATTACATAGAATAACCATTTTTACGATTACTCTGACGTTACTTTTAGCAGGAATATTTTTTTTAAATCCACTCTTCCAAGATATATGGCAGCACGGGTTCTCTGATGAGTATTTTAGTGGGGAAGGCGAATAGTTTTATAGATAAAAGTTGCGTTTTCACACACACAGTTGACATTTTGATCGGATTGCGAGGATTGTCATTTTTGTTCCGAAAAAGTAGTTAATGTCAAAAGGTAAGCGTCTAATTTATTTTATATGTTAAGGAAGACCTTAGAAAACGATCTGATATTATTTATTTTAAGTGAACACAGTGTACATAATTAATTTTACAATTGAATATATTTAATTAATTAATTAGTTCTAACGGATTACATTTCCCAAAGTTGAGTAATTTTTTTTGTGTGTATATCTCTTAATTTTTAACGCAGTGATTAAAAAAATATTGCATGAAAAAAACTGCGGTAAATCATAAAGCGGTAGATAAAGAGTTACAGTTATCTAAAAATTCATGAAAGAAGATAAAGGCTCAAAATATTTAAGGGCTCCAACCCAACCCAATGTCAATGTCAGTATCCGAATAGTAATAGTGGCAAATTCGTCAACAGAATTGTTTCTTTCAAAACACGGATTCGAGTCATGGTGCTTAAGACCTGCCGTACAGAGGAACTCTGATGTAAGTTAAATATGTATACTTTTTATTTTATTCATCTTATTTTTATTTTACTTATTTCTGTAAGTCTCGAGTGATGCTTGTGCAGGACTGGAATGCCAGTAAAATTCACTTAACATGAAACTGAGAAGACCGAAATATTTTATTTTTTCGTGCTACAGAATATTGAAAAAGAAAACATATATTGAACAAAATTAAGTTTATATGAATACATTTTATTTACGTAGATATATATGCATGTATTTACTAAAAATCCATGAAGCAAAAACATTCACAAGAACTTAATGAAATTCACTACAAAATTTCAAGTTTTTTTAAAAAACCAAAAATTTATTGAGTTTTTGGAAAATCATCTGATATCTTTCTTTGCATTGTGTCCTTTTTAGTATCAAATTGTCAACAAATTGTTCCATGTCGTCCATTTTGTTTTTCACTTCACCATTGGAGAGTGCATCTAAATAACTCAGCATATTTTTCATGATGTTCCTCATTTCGGATGACATTGGATCAGGTGTTTCATTATCCGTTTCATTTTCATAGCCGAAATCTGTATCAATGATATTTTTTGAGCTTTGAAAAAACTTCAAAATGTCTTTATCTGCCATAATTGGGGCTGTACACACATTATCATTATGTACTGCAACAATTTCTTTCGATGATACGGTGCGACCTTTTTAATCTCACCTGCGAGACAGGTATTTTCCGTATTTTGCTCATTCCCAGAAGGTATATCTTTTTATGTTAAACGATTTTCGTTTCGTGTTAAGAGAAAAAAATGCATAAAAATACATAGTAGTTTTTCGGGACCATTATATTATTTAGTGTTAACCGACATTGCGTCTTAAGCATTTTGACGTTAAACGTATTTCCCTGTATTTTATCTGTCTTCAACAAAAAAAAATATTTCGAGATTCAAAATCCACTCACACACATACATTTGAATGACATAGCAATTTGGATAGTGGGATGCCAACTCAGGTGTCGCTCTCGTCGCTTGACTGTGGTTCAAAATTATAAGATCAATCTCTTATTGCCCTCGTGTTACTTAAAAGCATAACGTTAGTAAACTGACAAGTCCAGCGTTTCTCAAACTGTGGGGAGCACCCCCTTGGGGGCCATGATAACTCTTCAAGGGAGGCGCGAGCCTATTGAAAAGTCAAAAACAAAAGATTATTTTAAGAAATTATTAAGTTACTGAAAGTAAACAAACAAAATACATTCTGACATAACAAAAAGTAGAATACACATTTACACTGATGTAATACACTTATAAATGTATCAGTACTGGCCTATGTATTTTATGATTAATTTAACAATACTAAGTTAAGAAAAAGTTCAATAATTAACAGTGACCCCATGAGCTTGTCATTTATAAAATTGTATACAAAAAGTAACTCTTATCTTAATAATTTATACTGTTTATAATTAATCCCTTAACTGCTGTTTAACGGTAACGTAATTCACTCCTCAATGCCATCGTTTAAGTAGGCACGATTATGTGATATACTGGGGGGTGAGAAAAGGAATACATATATATAAGTAAACCCTTCTCTGTGAAATAAATAAATCTATCGCAAACACTGTCGTCCTTTTATTGCATTCCAAGGCCTTCGGAATATTTTTCTGGATAGCAGTGCTCATAAAAGATCATACGACGTATGCATACGTCCAATGCTATTAACGTTTTGGCTGAGCGATACGTTTATATACGCCAATGGTACCTAAGATATCCGACTACATTCGAAACCATGATTTTAAAAAAGCACATAAATGTGAATAATTTTCATGATATTTAGTATCACTTAGATTAGAATACATGTATAAAATTGTTTTAAGGACATTTTGACAAAAAAAAAATATTTAAATACAATATTTCGGCAAAAAGTTAACTTAGAATAACCTTTTTTCAAAATGTACTCCTTTTGTGAAAAATGCTTCTATTATAATAATACTTTGCCTGTATATAGCTCAGACCTGTGTACATAGGCTTAACTATGAATCTTGAAAAATTCACATTATTTTCAGAGTTACAATCAATTGAAATATATATATAATTATCGGCGTTTTTTTCTTAAAGTTTCTCCCCTCTGTTGTCGTAAAACATGGATAAACCCACTTCTAAGTTAAATATTTCAAAAGTTCTAGTTGAGCCTCTGTACAGAGGTCTAAGTTATATACAGGCAAAATATTTTTATAATAGAAGCATTTTTCACAAAAGGAGAATATTTTGAAAATGGGCTAATCTATGATCTTTTTTTGTCAAAATATTGTAATTAAATAATTTTTTATTGTAATACTATTCTTAAAACAATTTATATACATTTTCTAATCTAAGTGACACTAAATATCATAAATATTATCTATTTATACGCTTTTGCAAAATCCCGGTTCCAAACGAAATCGGATTCCTTATGAGGTCTAAATCGAATTGTAGCTTTAGAATTGAAGTATAATATTATTGATTAAATACATTGTTTTTGTATGGGGATCGCGATAAAAATTATGATTGAATATTAGATCGCAAATATTTAAAGTTTGAGAAGCACTGCACTATGCTAATCACTCAATAGCTCGAAGAGAAATCTCTTTGACCTGATGTCAGAGAGAAAGGTTTTATTTCATTTTTTAAATGCCACACACTACAAATAGCACCTATGGCATTAGTGCATGTTCTCCCCAAACTTATAGTGCAGGGCACATGTCCAAATGTTCAGGGGTCATAGGCTGACCAGTGTGTCACAGAGAGCACAGTCAGGTGAGTGACATGTAAACTATTAAAGTAAAACGTATTATTTATTTTGCATTTTTAATAAGAAAGTTAATTTTCTAAACATACCAAAATCTCACTGGGAATTTGACTTCGATAATGAATAGAAACAAAATCCAAAATAAAAATAAAAGAATTATGAAGTAAAAAAAAAATTAAGGCAAAAAAAAATCGCTCTATGTAAGCGAAAAATCAAATAATTTTTTTAAGATAGTATTTATATATATAATACATGAAAGAGAACCAATCTGTAATTAATTTCTTGTCCTTTTTCTTACTTTTACCGTGAAACTTGAAATACAATTATGAATCTCCATATTTGAAATTGCTTGCAAGGAAATTATTCGTTCAAGAGTATTTTTAATTAAAATACTAAATGCAATCCATACGAAAAAAATTTTTAAAACAACTTAAGCATTGTTAATAAAAACGCACTTTCTGCTCCATAGAAATACAAAAGTTCATTCAAAAATAACCATTAATTTGGAAACCTTGTGTGTCGGCAATCAAGTTACACACCCAAATGAATGAATTTATTATAATATGTCATTATATATAAAATGATTCAGACAGGATAAATTTTTTAAATCCATTCCAGTCTTAATGAAGTGCACATAACTTAATGATAGTCGCAAAATTTGTTACATTTTATAACATATATTAATTTAATTTTAAAGAAGAAATATTATTTTAATGATTTACAATGAAAAAAGAGGTAATGAATAAAGAATATTTTATGCAAATATTTGCTGTAATATAAATTGTTTTCTGTAAGAATAGTTCGCTCTTCATATAAATTATTTTTATTACCCTTTTGTAAGTTATATGATCAATATTTCAAATCTTGGTGCATAAAATTACGTTCAATTTATGTTTTATACTGTTCTTTATCTTTATACTATATAAAATATATAGTTTGTACTTTTTAATAATCGTTAAATTTAGTATCAAAAAATATTACAAAAAAAATAATTTTCATGGAAAATTCGGAAAATTTATACAAGCATTTATTGGTTTCCAGGTTTTATGGTGAGATTTTTTTCACATAAGAGCATTAGATTGAATGTATAGAATTGGAAATTTAACTATGTTTACCTTATTAAAATTTAAATGGGAAAGAAAAATTTTAAAATATTATGTTCGTATGTGCAAGGGCACAATTTAAATTTGATGTATTTGATTTAAAACAACTAGAGAAAAATTATTTTCATATAGGAAATAAAACTAGCATAAAGTACAAATAATTTATAAAGTACAAATGTTTATGTAGTAATTTTGTCACAGGAAGAAAGATTATTATTTTATTTAAAAAAAATTCTAGGTATAGACATTTAAAGACATTTCGAACAGAGCTATCTTTTTGTCATAAATAAAAAAAATTATTTTTCTATGTGCTTTTCGCTTAAAAATAAGAAACGAAAATTTTTTTTACGAAAAGTTTTTTCTGTTTCTAAAATTTAATGAATTTTGAAGGTGAGTAGATTTAACGTAAGTAATTATATAATGCAACAATATGAGTGTTTCATTCACAATATTTGAAATAAAATAAAAATAGCAATAAAAATTGTAAATAGTCATGAATTAATGTTTATAAATACAATTGGAAATTTGAAAAGAAATTTCGCTTTTTAAAGAGATGTGTGAGAATAATTTTTGTTTATTTTGAATAAGCACATAGAACTGCGGGGAGAAAAAAATTATGGACAATTACTACTAATGCTATTGTAATGTAATGAAAAGAGGGAAAAGCAAAATATAATTAGCAAATGAATAAATTCATTATGAATTGATTTTGTATCTTTAAAAGATCAGCAGGTTTTTTTGGAAAAATTCCAGTAAGAAACAAAACTTTCAAATGTCTATGGTTAATATATTCCGGGGTATAACCCATTTTCTTTGCTTATGAGACATTTTGCGAAAGCGAATAAAAAATTCATTTTTTTTTAATGTTTGTTATTCTGTGCCTTTTATAAAGAACTCAATACGTTTTCTTTCCCATTTATAAGCGCTTACCATAATACTTTTTCTCTTTTTTTATACCCTGCATATTGTTGATCATATTATTATGATTTATTGACTCCGAAGATCCTCGACTCTTCAGCACCTTGAAAATAAAAGAACTTCACTGTGGTTTCTAAGATAAGCATTTGAAGGTCGACAAATCAAATGTGTCATCCATGCTTATTAAGCCTAACCTAATTTGTTTCTTCCAAGTCTGATAACTTTTATATCGTAAATACATCACTTGATTTGAAATCTTCACAAAACGAAGGGAGCCCATTTCTAATTGTAAAACTTTTACGATATATTCAAAACTTGAGTCCTGTACTGAGTATATATATAGGCTTTTGTGAATAGCATATCAAATCTATGGACCGATGAATAACAAAAATAAGCAAATAAGCATCAAAGAATAAGCAAATTATATTAAAATTGCACCATTAATATAAATAATATCATAAATAATCCAATTTAAAGGGAGCACATATTTACTTCCTTTACATTTATAAGCGCGTTGTTTTTTATTACTATTCAAGCTCTTTCAAGGGGATATTTTTCATGAAGAATAATAATTTCAGTACTTACGTATTATCGCAACAGTATTGGCGACATTACATAAAACGAAGAACATGGTTGCCAATTCAGCGCGTAAGACACATACGAAATCGGGTTGCCAGTTTGGCGAGTTATCTTGAACTTAGGCATTGCTGCGATAGTACGTAAGTACCGTAATTTCTTACTTTAATATGCATTAAATTTTTGCTAAAAAAATATCTTTTTTATTCTTGTTCTTTCAGTTAATAAAATAAATTTGATAAATTTTAAATTACGTAATATCTAAAGTGATTCTTATGTAATATATCGTAATTTTAATTCCAAAAATGTATTAAATACAAAAATTTAATAATATGAATTTACGTTTGGCTAAATAGCATGCGATCAGATTTTCAATAATAAAAACTCTAAAGAAACACAGGCAACAACTAAGAAAAAAACTGTACTTTCTGGATTAATCCTTCTTATCTTTTTGATTTATAATATTTTGGTAAAATAATACAGAATGCTTAGTAAATTTTAAAGTTAATTTTAACAGCTCATCTTTCCCGAAGAAACAGACCAGCTATAAAAAATACTTAACAAGCCGATGACGAAAAAGTTGTCTTAATCCGGATTATGTAATTAATGAAGTTCTATACTTCAGATAATTCTAAAGTAATGATCTTTTCTAGTAAGAATTAATTAAAGTGGAACTTTATATAAAGCGGAAAGATTATTATTTTTAAAAAAGAGAATATTTATGAACTCGTGTAAGTCTTTGATAACGTATTTAGAAAAATATAATAAATTTGCTAACTTTTATGTAATAAGCCAGTTTAATTGAAAAATGATCTAAATAGTACCGAAAATAATATTAAAAGTTTATTTTGTCTTCCAAATTTATTTTAAAGATCCAGAAAAGAGCTTTGTTAATATACAATTACTCTCGAAAGCTTTATATTTTCTAAAACATGAGTACATATTAAATTTTGATTCTTTTTTAAAAATGCTCTTTTTTTTAGTATTGGAATTATTTCTCATTTATAAATTATATATTTCAAGATTATGAATATACTATTAACTGATTTTTAAGGACTAAAGGCTTTCAATTGTTACAATGCTTTATAAACACTACCCAGGCCTTCCAAACGGTGCAGTGATTTTTATCACTGACTGATATGCCGAGATAGAGCGGTTTCGAATCTCGGAGAAGGCGTGAGTGTTTGTAAATGTGTAATGCCCTAGCCGCATGAGGGCCCTTAAATTGTTTGTAGAGTCTAAAGTTTTCTTGAAAGGTTAGTAGTAGGGGAAGAGAGGGTGTTCCATATCTCAAAATTAAGATAGAATTTGGCCCAAGCGATCTGTCACTTGCGTAGGGCTCAAAACTGCGGCCAAAACGAACTTACGCTATTCTAGGCTCCTTGCCACGATGAATTTCATAGACCTCGATCTTACATTGTCGATAGGGTGGCGTTACAAAATAACACAAAATAAATGCTACAATATCAATTCGAACACAAAAGTAAACAAACATTTTATTCTTTAGTTATTGGATATTATTTAAACTATTATGAACTATAAATATATCAAAAAGTGCATATATTTTCTTTTAGAAATTACATCCTCATTAAATAGTGGTTGTTATCAAATTTACGGCCATTACTACCCCAATCTACTCGCTTTATTCAACCTATCTTATCTATACTATCCATATTATATACACTTCACTGAGTGGCCAAAACATTAGACGTCCCGTAACAACGAGTTGATCCACCTTTAGCTCTGATTGCAGACGATATTCTTCTTCGCATGGGTTCGACAAACTGTTCATTTCAATGTTGAGGAATTTTCGGCCATGCTGACATAATGGCAGCTCTAAATTGAGTCAGGTGATTGGCAACGAAATTGTAAACCTTGCTGTTCAGAGTTGTGGCCATAGATATCAAGGTTGCACAATTTCCAGGAAACATTTCCAATACTATAACTTAACTGCTAACAGTCCGAAGGGTTTAATTTGGCTGAAGGGATTCCTGAATTCCGTTTGCTTGCTTCATAATTTTATCTTGCCATCTGCCCGATAGAGAAGGAAACGAGATCTATCTGACTAGATTACTTTTCTAGTCCTCAAGTTACCAATTTCTTTCTGTCTGGGCCCACAGTAGTCCCTTCGTACTAAAGTGCTTTCACTTCTCACGTTCACCAGTGTTTCCAATCAGAATAACTTTTTCACTTAAAGTTCTTTTTCTCAATTGCCCCTCTCTAAACATCTGTAAGCGAGGAATTTCTACGATAATCGTCGTTTCACAGAAGCTGGCGTCAGCTCATTTTGCAACAATGATCATCCCTCTTACAAAGCAGCTTAAATATCTCGTCTTACCAATAACATCCTCATTTCTAATCTTTTGTGATAAATATATATCATTCGTAGGTGAGCGTTTCTTCTACGAGCACAACTCTACGTTGCTATGTCACACTATGTCACTCTTTGACAGGTTTACTAGTCTTTAATTTCTGAGGCACTTAGTGTATAATAGCGCCATTCCTTAATTGAAATAGTAGACGTTCAGACAGACTATAATATTAAGTGGAAATATAAATCTGAACTACAATCCAAAATTTTTGAAGCCGATAGCCTTAAAATACTATTTTCATAAGCGTAGTTGTTCGTACGATAGATGTACTTCTTTTTTGTATGTGTGTGTGTAAATACATACATTAATTTCTATTAAAAAGAACTGTGTGTGTTGGTCTGAATTTTTGAATACTAATTCCCTAATGCAGTGCTTCTCAAACTTTCAATATTTGCGACCCAATATTCAATCACAATTTTCATCGCTCCCCCTTCCATACAATAACAATGCTTTGAATTCAATAGCACTATACTTTAACGCTAAGCTACAATATGATTTTAACCTCTATATATATACGTCTCGCTCAGCCAAAACGTTAATCGTCCCGGACGTATATATACGTCGTTCTGAAGTACGATCTTTTCTGTGCACTTCTATCCATAAAATTATTTCGAAGGCTTTGGAATGCAATAAAAGGACTTTGACAGAGTTTGCGAAGGATTTACTTATTTCAGAGGAATTGCTTGGTTATTCCTTTTCTCCCACCGCCCCTTCCAATACATCACATGCGTCACATGGGGCATCTATGTGGAAAACGGTGTCATTGGGGAGCGAATCGCGTAACTTTTAATTAGCGTTTAAGGGATTAATTATAAACAGTACAAAGTATCAAGATAGTTGCTAACTTTTGTAAATAATTTTATATATTACAAGCCCATGGGGCCACTTGTAATTATTAAACTTGTTCTTAACTAAGTATTGTTAAATTAAATATAAAATACATCGTGCAGTACTGTTACATTTATAAGTATTATATCAATGTAAATGTGTATTTTATTTATTTTTGTTTTGTTTACTTTCCGTCTGTAAATTAATAATTTCTTAGGATAATCTTTTGTTTTCGACTTTTCAATATGCTCGCGCCCCACTAGTAGAGTTATCACACCCCCTAGGGGCACGCCCTACAGTTTGAGAAACGCTGAACTAATGTTAATTATAAGGAAAGTAGGATTAAAGATTCAGGTTAATATAATGATTTAAGAGTTATTTTGTATGAGGTGCTTGTCTTTAATTAACTCTAATAAGTAGTTTCATATAATTCTGTAAATGTGATTTAATTAAACGTAACTCTTTAAGAATGCATTGCATAAATAATAAATATTTAATTTCATATTGTTCACATCGCACTTAAATAAAAAATGAATTTTTGACATAATGCTCTAGATATACATGTAAATGAATAACAGATTAATATATAGTATATAATAAAAATTTTGTAAATTGTAAAAATAGTACTCGTATACAAAATGTAAAGCTTTAATTCTAGCACGTTGTTGGATTACCATTCATTTCTTAAGGTTACTATGAATTTTTTAAAGGTTTGTGAGTATAAATTAGCTTAGGAAAAAAAACCGGTGTATTTTTCTTCTTTTAAGCACAGTCTTTCTATTACTTAGATAAATAGCACAGTATTCAAGAAAAATATACGAGATAGACTAAAAACTAAATACTTGAACAGAAATAATATCTGAAAATGCCGATTCTACAAAGCATCCTTCGTTCTAGACATTACATTGAAATGGGAAAAGAATAAATAGATTCCTGGATTTTTTCCCCAACGGAAAATATTTATTTAGTCCCATAAAATGGGTTTTTTTTCATCAAAAAGAAATATAAGACAAAAACCGTTCGCTGACAATTTTAAAGTATTCGGAATTGATTCGGCTGGCTTTGAAGATAATGCTTTTGCCCTTACATAAATAGAAAAAGATTAACAGACAAATGAATAAAAAAAATAAATTGGAATCCTTTGAAAACGAAGGAAATAAAAGAAGTTCGAAGAAAAGTTGTTCTACCTTTTTTTTTCGAAATCACTTGATGATTCACTTACTAGAACCTTAGACGTGATCTTAACATTGTTACAACGTGTCTATCAATTCAACATTCCAAGAGATTTTTTTGAAGCGCCGAACCGAACTCTAAAAATAAATTGAAATAAAAATAAAGCTAGAGAGCGAGGTAGTTTCAAAGTTATACCACGAGTATAAGAGGAAAGTCGAAAGAGAATAGCGAAATAAGAAACTATAGAAGAATAGAATTTTTTAAATAGAAGGAAATGGATGCACACGACGAAAACTGCGAATTTGGAAAAAAAGAGCAGAAATGGAATTTTCGAAGAATGAAAAGAATTGATATCGAGTATGAATATGGGATTCATGGGAATTCATAATCGATATTCAAGTGGGTCTGAAATTTCTTAGAAAGCATACCATTGTTCGATACCTTCCACTCAATGTGACGTTAAAGGGATCGATTTGCGCTAGACACGGAATTTTCTATGAGTTCTGTGGTAGTTTATTAAAAATTTCTGATTAAATAGAATAATTTTTTTTTTCTCATTTCTTCAGTAATTTATTTCAAAACACAATATTTTCAAATGAAAACCCTTTGAATAAAATATATTCACTGAAACAATAAAATGGCTATATATACAGTGTGTGCCAGGATTATTGGAACAAATTTTAAGAGGGAGGTGGATGAGATAACAAAGATTCAGATTTTCATAGCAACCGATGGTCGGAAGCGTCATCGTAAAATAGTATGACAGGTACAAGAGACGAGGAGACACAAAACTGAGATCATCTGAAAAATACTAGTAGGATTCAAAAGTTCCCTAACTGAGCCTATAACGTGGAAATTGTTTGCAGTAGAACAACTACAGTAGCATTTCTGTGGTATTACATTCTTCCATTTTTCTAAAAAAAGGTTTGTTCCAAATCACGCATACCGGTGGATCACAACGGCATCGTATTTTGTAGGCGGATCTATTTAATCATTGGCGATTGAAAGAAATTGCGTTTGTTGAGCAGATAATGGAAATTAATTTTTGTGTTCGTTTGTGAAAAAGTGCTACGGTAACTTACGAAATTTTAAAGCAGGTGTGTAAGGCTGTGATACATTATCGCGAATGCAAGCTTTTGAGTGGAAGCGACGTTTCAGAGAAAACATGGAAAGCGTCGAAGACGACAAACACTCTGGGCGACAGCAGATTTCTCACATCAATAAAAACATCGAAAAGGTTTCTGCGGAGCTACGTTCGAACAGGCTTCAAACAATAGCAGAATCAGTTGGGATACCCTCGTCCACATGTCAATGGATGCTAACTAAGAATCTTAATATGCATAGGATGTGTCAACATACCGTTTCCCGTATGTTAAACGATCAATCTGCACATGAAGTTAAAATTGCATCCCTGGCTAAATTGAAGGACATGCCTAAAAATAGATTTCAGAAATGTTTCGATGACCTTTATAAGTCATGGCAAAAGTGTGCTGTTACTTAAGGGTCTTACTTCGAAGGAGGATGTGTTTTAGCAGTTTAATTGGAAATATTTTTTAAGTTATGAACTCAGTCCAGGAACTTTTGAATCCTACCACGAATTTATTAGTCTAAGATATCGCATGTGCTTTGATAGTGATATGTGAAAATATCACAAAAGATGTCCAAAGTTTCCACCATTTCTACTGATGCATGCGTTATACCGTCAGACAATGGATTGGTGGACTCGCTCAAATAAACCTGGATTTTGTTGGGCATCGGCAACAGCACAGACGCTTCTTACAACAGGGCAAGAGCACAATGGCAAGTAAGTTTAGTAGCAGCGCTTGTAAAAAGATGAGATAATCTGCAGATGTTAGTAAAACCCGACTGTCAAATTAGTAAACATCCGGTGATTCGGTGCATATTACTGTGAGTACCTTTCGTGGTACAATCTTTCTGCTGATCATACATTTCCTTCTTCTGATCAATAAATTAGGTGCATATCTGCCAGCTCGGTATTCATAAAATTTTCCATACTCCTCTGTGTGCGATGACAGTTCAAATGGCTGAGGAAAGGCAGGTCAGTTTCCAACAATGTTCTTGTGAACAACACCACTTAGCTCCGAAAATAAACGTCTCCATCCATGGGTTGCTACGCAAATCGGAATCCTTGTGATGTCTCCTACCTCTCCATTATATTTGTCCCAATAATCTTGGTATATCACGTATATAACAGAAAAAAAGACTTTCATACATACTCTCTCATTCATCATACGATCAGTGAAACCATTAGACCTACAGATCTGAAATTTTGCAGATATGTTACTTTTGTTGAATAGAGATTTGCTAAATTCAATTACATGTTGAAATTACATTGCAATTACAAGATTACATTTGTAGAAATCGGCTCCAAGATGGGTTGAGGGAGCGAATTACCGTATGTTAACAAATAGACATACAGATTTATAAAATATATAGCAGGCATATTCTTTATTAATTTATTCTTTATGGCAGGCATTAAAGTCTTTCTCAAAAGACTCTCAGGAGTAATTTAAATGTTTGCAAAATTGAGGAAATTTCAAAATAATGACTCTTTGCACCTACTAAGGACTGTATTCATTTAAAAATGCTTACTGTACATGTTGCATAAATCTGAAGCTACTGGAACAAATTCAAACAATGGTCATGCAATGATTTCAAACGCAGCTTAAACGCTAATGACTGAAAGTATTTCTTTTCATATTAATTCGAGTACCTCATCAGTGAATGATATGATTCTGGTAAAAATTATGTTTTTAGGACAAGAAAAAGGGACATCTTAGGACAATTAAGGACAATCAATCGATGAGATCTTAAGTAAACATTTTCATCTTTGAGTTATGAAGTTTTATCAATTAATTTTCTTAAGTCATTGGAGTAAATGAAAAAATAAAGAAACCTAAATGGTAAAGTCTTTCGCTATGAAGAATGAAAATATGTGTCAGAGAAGGCTGCTTAAAGTAAAATAAGAAATGTAGAAAAAAATTTTTAAGTCAATTCCTACTTAGGTCAACAATAAAAAAAATTTATTTTGGTTACTTTCTAATTTCTAGTTACAATTAATATAAATATATATATATACGTATGAAAGAATCGGAATATTAAGTGACAAAGTAGAAAGCGATTTTCCTTTTTCCTTTCTATATATGGTGTTGGACTATTTTTTGTTTGTTACTATTTATTAATTTTTTAATTTAATTAATGAATTGATATTTGAAAAAACTGTATTAACATCAAGTGTCATCCTCTACACGTTTAAAAAAAATGCATTTGAACTTAGATGGATGAATAGAAAGTATTTTATTAATGATTAAAAATTTGAACAAGATATATATGTATAATATATATATATATATATATATAGAGAGAGAGAGAGAGAGAGAGAGAGAGTGAACTAATAGTAAGAATTGAAAAAGGAGAAGGATAAATGAAACAATTAAATATGTTACAGGACAAGGTAAAAATAAATGAACGTGAAAGAATGATTTACCTTCACTTTAAAGTACTATTTTTGTGTAAATAAACGGACACAAAAAGATTTATGAATTTAAATAATTTTAAATTTATAAATATATTTTATATATATAATTTATAAAATTATAAATAATTTTAAAATTAATATAATTTTTATAGTTTAAATGAAAGCTACTACATTTCTTTTTTCTGCTGTAAAATGATGGATTCTAACTCAAAAGTTTTATTACTTTCTTGCATATACACAAAAAAAAACAAAAGATTGTATTATTTTTTGTTTAAGAGCTTTTTTATTTCATATATATATATTCGGAAGTTTATAGAATTCTTTGCTTACATGAAAATCATTTTTTTTATAGTAATAGTATAAGTGTATCATAAGAATTTTTTTTATGGAACAATGCTCCATATTAGTCTCCTAAAATATGTAATTAAAGTTTAATATACGCTAAAGTCATAGATGTAGAAAAACCAATATCCTTAGAAGGGAAGTGGTTTTAAGTTAATTTCTTTAACTTTGTATTTTTTACATTGATTAGTTTGTAAATTTTCTAATTATAATGTCGTTAAAATGAAAACATTAATTAGTTCTATATATATATTACAATAATTCCGAGTGGGAATGCTGAGTATTATTTTTTGGACGAGTGATGATTATATGACTGTAACAATGATTATTGGAAATGTTTGATGTTTCATATTTGTTGTTATTGACGAGGTAGTCCTTTGTGGCAGTAAATCTAATTATTAAACATCTTGAGACACACACATGAACGTCAAAAACATTTGAATTACGTAATTAATTTGGACGAACACATACACATAACCCAAAACACAAAAGCAAACAACAGCAAAAAACAGGACTATTACATGATGCACACAAACAGACTATGAGCACGAGGAACAGACTCACTTTTTATACTGGGCTATGAAAATCGTGTGACTCCTTCTAACAGAAGCTACGATTTGTTACGAAACAGGCAGACGCCAGTTTCTGACGCAAACTTACTATTCGATTACGATTAAAATCCCAACCATGCGGGCAGGCAAGTTAAAATAATTTAACGCGTTAGTCCTGAAGGACAGGACCAAAGAGTTAAAAATTACTGAAAAAGATATTAGAAGGAATTGATACATATATATGTGTGTGTATGTATGCATAATATTTTTGTCTAAAATATATAATACAGTTTGATGTATATATATATGCATCGTTTTAACACATAATCATAAAATGCAACTAAAACACGTGAGTTTCGTCCTTTTCTTCCTTCTTTCCGATTCTTTAAAAGAAAAAATTCTCGTTAAGAAAATCGTAAGAGTTGAAAGTAGCTTGTCGAAATCGTGTTTGTTGAAGATATGCTAAAAATATGCTTGTTCAGTACAGGCACCGCCTATTCCATGTTAAATTGCGCTTTTAGACCTACACCAGAATTACACGTCTACATCAATATAAAAACAGAACATATTCTTTAGCCTGTTCCGTATGATCGATTTGCAATTTTTCTAGTAAACTAACATTTGGCTTGTTAACTTTGTTCTTTACTGCAAGTAATCATAGGTAATTATAGATTCTTTGTTACAAGTTCACTTTTTTTCATCAATGAGTACATGAACATTAGATGAGTTACAGCTTTTAAATAAAATGAACTCCTTTTATATAGAAACCAACCTCTTAAAAGATTTTATATAATTTGTCATGTTTTCCAGATGAGGTGATTCTTTCACCGACATTTAAGTTTAATACTTAGTATCGAAGCCTACTAGTATTAGGAAGATTTAAAACTTGGAATATGATAATATGTATATCCCTTATTTCTAAAATCATCAATGACGAGCATCAAAAAAGAATGAAAAAGATTTTTTGAAAGAATTATTTCTATTCCTTCAACTTCTTTTATTTAAATTTGTTAAAATTATTTTTAAAGATTGAAAAATTTGAAAGAGTATTATTTCCTTCCAAATTAAATTTAGTTATTTTAATATGAAGGAAACGAGATGACTTCATGTGACACGAATGGAATTTAATATCTTGTGAAGACAAAGGAAAAAATTCCACACTTTCTCTTCTTAAATATTATTTTAAAAACTCTAATTCTTTTTAAAAATAATTACACTATAATAGTTTCAGAAGATTATTGTACCATCAGTTGTTTGCTGCATTTAACTCTATTTTAAAATTATAATTCTAAGTGTTGCCTCAAAGATTTACATATTTATATAAAAGATATGAAGGACTTTAATTACTTTTTGAACTCGTATCTTAGAGTGAAATAATTGAGAAATCTTGTTTGTTTAAAATTTTTATTTATTTATACACATAATCTCCATACAAAATTAAATTTTAGAAGGCTTTAATATATTTAATTTTTAAAAAAAAAATATGTTTTTTCGGTTCTATACATGAAAATATACCTAAACCAGATTTTATTAACAGTTAACGTTTCTGCCTGAAAATATGAAGCACTTTTTTTCTAATTTCAAAATTAAAATATGTCTTTAGAACATTGAAATAAGGAAACTAAGAATTGCAAACAAATTTTAAAAACACCTTAAAGTGTACATATGGGAAAGAATTGTTGTATTAACATTAAATATAAACAGCCGGAAAAAATGCAACACCATGAAAAAGTGTGCATATACTCCCCTCTCGCAATGGTCGCAATGTAGTGGATAATAGATGTATACCTGCAGAGCGAAAGTAGCGGGTAATTGTTTTTGTAGGTATAAAAATTCTGTGTTTAAACTTATTTACATTTAAGTAGGATATTTATATTGAATAAAGTGGATTATATACATTAAACTTAAAATTATTTTATTTTAAAAAATACAATTTATGAGTTAAAAAATATAAAGTGTTTGCTAAATCCGCTAAACATTCATTTTTTCATGGGAAAGGTTTTGCAAATGAATTTGCTTTTTTCTAAAGATATACCACTAATAACTACTTTGATACAACTAGTGAATTATTGACTCTAAATATTTTTAGAATAACTTAAAGACAATGCAAATGTAATGCCTTTATGTTTTTATGCATGCATATTAGGTTGTTTATTTGCTAATTTTTAGATACAAATAAAATTATAATAATTACTTAAAAGCAGCTTGTATAAAGGTAAATATTAATACATTGAATGGATTTATAAAGATGTATTTAAAAACTTGCTACTCATAGTTTGTATAATTAATTAATTTGTATTATAATAGCAGTTACGTATACGTGTGTGCATTTGTTTTAGTTTATTCTTACAACAAGCACATTTATTTATTGATACTTAACTATCTCTTTGCAAACATCATAAAACTAAATATTAATTAATTTTTATTTTTAAAAAGGATAAGTACAGGAATTCCAAATGTAAAGAAAAATGTTTATAATAGTAATTCCAAAGTGTATTTATCATAATAAAGATATTTATTTGCATATCAAGCAACTTTAAAAAAAAAATTTTCTCTGTAAAGCAGAGCATAGTATTTTCAAACAACATTTGAGAAATGTAAATACATTCTTTCTTAAGTTTAATACACAAATAATTTTCCATGCCTCATTCATATTGCAAGAACTAAAACAGCTGTACATTGTTGAGAAGACACAATGCTTGGAAAATATTTTGTGTTGAGAATACTGAGATTTCCTTTAAAATTTATCAAATTACTCGTAGCTTTCTTTATATAATTTTTTTAATTCTAAATTTTTTCTGTTTTCTTTCCATTTTTCCATGGAAATTTATTTCTTTTTGACATTAAGGCAACATAATTTTCCACACAAAATGTATTTCTATCTGAGATGTGTGTATTATTTCTCTTTTCTTTAAAGTTATATAAGTTTTTAATTGGTTTTCTTTTTCATTATTTAACCTTTCTACTCTACAAGGCTCGAATTGACACATTTCTAAAACTGATCGTTCTATATGATCCACAGATTTTAAATCTAATTGTTGAAACTTTATGTATTCCTCAAAAATATATATTCCTTCAATATGTCATGGTTTTAGAATCTTAGATATTTTTCAAATCACCTTAGGGGAAAAAAGTGATTTTGTTAATTGATTCAACCTTAACAGGCAATTTCTTCTTGATGAAAGAGGTGACTATGAATTGAGAGAATGGAATCAATAACTATCACTTATCCAATGCAGAAATTTTTGATAATCATATAGTTATTTTGGAACTAGAACGACCTTTGTGTTGTATGTGCCTCCAAAAATAGTTTTGACTCCTCTATCAGTTTTGAATCCCCACGAAAGAGTCACATGAAAAGGAAAAGAAGAACCGTAATTTTGTTCCATAATCAAACTAAAGATGGAGTTGGTATGATGGATAATTTAAGTACTATGTAAACATGCAAATGGGGAACACTAAGGTGATCTATGTATTTATTTTATAATATGATTGATCTAGCTACAATTAATGCTTTTGTTATTTTAATACATTGCAATTCAGCTTACAGTGAACACAAGTCTATAAAAAAGAACTTAAATAGCAAATTAACGAGAAGAACAAAAATGTTAGGAGAAAAAATATATATTTAACAGTAAGAAAAGAAAGCACTTACTAGCTGCAAAAGAGGAAATTCCACAGGCCAAACCACCTGCATGATGAAGGTGTAAAGAATGAGACCTTAAGAAACATAGAAAAACTCGAACTAGGCATGCATTATACGGCATTTGTCTTCCAAGAACACCTAAATATTTTAAATCTTTTTGATTATAAAATACATTGCCAATAACATTGTAATTACAACGTGTAAATAAAAACAGTAACTAAAACTTATAAATTATTTCATTTTTTTTTTTTTTTTTTTTTAATATTTTCAAAATCTTATACATAATTAAGAGACTAGACTTGGAAGGTAGGGGAGGGTTAAATGAGAAAAAGGGAAATTAGGGGGTATGGAAAAACTAAAATGAGCTTATTACATTAGTACTTACTAATAATATTTAAAATAAACTATACATAATATCTTCATAAGGCCTAGGAAAAATCTTTATGAACTGATTCGATTAAACATACAGAGATAAAACGTGATAGTTTTTCAACAGGGAAGGAAGGTTAATCAAAAGAGAATTACTATGGCTAATAGATGTCTTAATGGAATACGAACATATATGAAATCGAATTTAATCAAAAGTAAAACAAAGGTTCTATTGTATAAGAGTCTCTTAAGATCATTATTAACTTATATAGGTGAAACTTGGCCCATGTCTCGAACAGATGAAAACATGATAAGTATCTACGAAAGGGAGATTTTATTTTTCGAAAAATTCAAAAAAAGGGTACTTGGGGAAGATCAAATGTGAAGCTCTACCACTCATATAAAGAATCTAACGTCGTTAACTTCATCAAAATACAACAAACTAAAGGGGCAGGCTACGTTGTGAGAATGGACTAAGATCGAACCACTAAAAGTCTTCAATACCCAACCAATTGACACACAGAAAAAGGCTGGCCTCGAAAAAGCTTCTTGAGAAGGGCAAGAATTTATTTTGAGAATTTTTCCTTAAATTTTTTGTACATTATTCTCATTATTATTACTACTATATTATTTTCTATAAATATTGTAAGATTAAATATATTAAAATCATCATATTAAGATCTTTTTGGTTTACCATCAAAATAGAATAAAGTAAGAACACATACATATATTATAGAACATATTTATTTATTTATTTTATTGTAAATTTACAAGATTTAAGCTATTCCAAATTAGTATTAGAAAAATAAAATAATAACTTGAATAACATTATAAATATTTTATTTTTGAAACTTCCCAATGTGCTGCGTATGTGTGCACCTTGTTTAAATATTTTTTTTCAAATACTTCACATAAAAATATTAAATGAAATGGAAACCATTTAATAAAACAATACATTTAAAATTGTTTTGTTATTTAAATAAATAAAATGTGAGCTTAGGCTTCACACACACACACAGTTATGTAAAAAGAATAAATAACAATACACCTAAAAGCAAGAAAATGTAAAGTAAACCTCTAATTGATTAATTAGGTAAGTAATCACTCTTTTAAAATTAATTTTTATTTATACCCTTAAAGTGTACCTCTTGAAGTGTATTAATAAACATGAAGCTTTATTGATGTGTAATTGTTAAAAATTCTTAAAAACTTGAATATACACTTCTCAAAAGCGATATTGCAACACTACAAGGAAATGTGAGTAACTAAGCAAATTAAGGAAAGAGAAGAGCGGAAAATCATAAGAATTACATTTGTGAGAGCATATAGTCACATGATATCCAGTTCCCGGTTGTAAAAGCTAGAAGCTGGCTCACTCCATTTTCGTTTCTAACGATGGATACCTCGGAGATGACGGTGAGCTTGAATACCAGCAATTTTATAACCTGGATATGAAATCATATCCTGGAGCTGTATGACCTTAGTTTGCTGATGTGAGTGATTGCCGATTGTTTTGAATGGAATGCGAGTACTATTCAGCCAAGTTTATACGTATGGATTCACTGAAAAGATTAATCATTTGAAATCACACAGTGGAATGGCAGTGGATAGCACAGAGGCACCATGGACCTCACTGACAATCAAATTCCCTGACTGATTCAGTGAGATCTACCTGCCATCATCAGAGGCTTCATCTATCAGCAGTAAAATCCTCCGCAACAGATTGTTGAAAGGACTGCCACGGCAGATATCTACAGGATTTCTGTTCCTTTAAAGCCTCAAAATAGGTGCACGTTTGGCTAGGTATCAATGTTAGTGCCACTGTACCAACGAAAGAATGGAGTCAGGTACCATTTCTAAAAGAATTCCAATTTAAATTTTTTGGAAATGGTGTGATCGTTGATGATGTGCAGCTTCCTGGGAAATGTCATCTACTTTCCAGTATCGCTGAGCATCACAGCAGTCTCACGCCAGGTTTTATGAATTGGGGAGGTATGTTAGGCTAGCGTGAATGAGTGAGTATTGGGGTTATTGGCGCAAGAGCCAATTTTGGACAAACTGCGCCAAACATTCGTTAGGCTAGCAAACATTCCTTGTGCACATTACTAAAATTTTAACATCAGTCTGGCATGACACAATTTGTTTTGCCTATGATTCAGACATTTGTGCAGGCTATATCTGAAATTTCGAAACAGTTTAATACATAATTATAAACTTAATGAAATATTTTTTGTGCGGATGTACGATATAGAAATAAAACTCACTTAATACGTCTTTTTTGATTTTTCAAAAATTTAATAGAGCAATAATTGTTTTTTTCATTTCATTTCTTAAAATTTATTCATCGATCGATCATAGCATATATTTTTATCATTTGCAAGCTAATTATTGATAGTATTTCAGTTATAAATGGAAAAAAGTAACAAGAGAGTGCAATATTTTTCGGAGAATCATAATGTACTCCCTTGACTTAGATACTACAATAGAAAACAAAGTATTTGTAGCTTGATTCGGACACTTATCTTGATATTGATTGTGCAAAGATTTTCAGCTAAATATTGATTAATGTTTCTCGATTTCAACTATAAAATACTTATCACTGAACAAAAATTGATTATTTTTTCACAAATTATCAGCAGTTCGTAAATTTTCTTTTGGAGAATTAGTATATTTTGGAGATAATCTCAAAAAATTAAACATTGATATTTTACAAAATTGCGTTAAAGTCAACAATTACAGTTTATATTCTACGGCTTTTTTTTTAATTCAGCAGAAAATATAAATGTGCTATGAGTTTCAGATAAATAAAAGTAACAGAAACCAAAACGTTTCTGTCACTGTTTATTTGTTTCTTCGAAACTGTCTGCTAAAGTCTTAGCAACCTGTAACCTTACTTTGAGTCGAAGTAAACGGTAAAGTAGTTTTCCGTGTCTAAAGATTAGTTTCGTATACTTCAGCTATATCATCAGTGTGATTCGTAAAAGGAAACGGTCTCCTTTAAGTTTCAATTAAATAGTTAGACACTTCTAAACAATTATATCTTCATCAGGTTGTATGTGTGTGTGTCGGTCTTATTTTTAGTAATGATGAAGTTTAAGACATTCTAAAGTATAAATTCTAGGAATATATATATTGTGCTACATTAAAGAAATTAATTTTAACTATTAATTTATTTGTTTTGGAAAAAAATTAAAATATTTAAAAAAAATAACTTTTAATACGTGGGAAATTTAGAAAGGGACTTTTATGAAGTATTATCGTATTATTTATGTTATGAATGATTTAATAAGCTTTAAATTAATTGATTTTTAAAATATTTGTAATTTGAACGTGAAATCAAGTGCTACATACATGTAGTAAAATAATATGAAGATAATTTTTTTAACTGACTCTGCAATGATAGAGTTGTAAATTATCCAATATATTAAGTAGCATTAAATTCTAAAAAAAATTTATAAAACTTAATATTTATTTTCTTTATACTAAGTTGCTATTTAGCGATAGTGATATCAAACAGGCATTCTTCTTGTTGCCGTTCTCACATATTTTTGTCTGAAATAAGATTTGTTTTTGGGAAAATATGTAATTTTCTAAGTGAAAAGAAATCTCTATATTTAATTAAATAAATATGATTTAAAATTATTATTTAAAAAATTATATATTTTCATATTTTTAGAATAAAAATAAGCACAAATAAAATATATATAAAACTCTAAATTACTCATTAATGTTAAGTTCGAAAAAAATTATTGTTTGATGCAATTCTCAACAATTTTCCAATAGCTATTTTTATTTTTAATCTTAAACATTATACTGTTGACAAATACAAAAATATCCTTAATGTTACTCCTTTAATTTTAGTCTTTAACTTAACACACGTAGTTAATAATTATTTTATTATAAATAATTTAGTACTCTTATCGCTATGCTACGATTCGGTTTGTAATATTATAGCTTTAAATCTGTTTTTAGTTCTTTAATCAGGTAATAACTTGCTTACTCTTCATCGATTCATCGTGTGATCTGAGTATTTTAGAAGTTAATTTTTTACTTAGGATGGCTTTAGAATTTCTATCCCTTATTTCAACAGGAATTTTCTCAGTATTATAAATAGAAAGCGAAATATATATATATATATCATAATGTGGCGAGAGTGAGGAATTCTTTGATTAGATCATATTTTAGATGGTTGATGTTTTTGATGAAGCAATCCTTTGTTGAAAGAGATCAAGTTTATTGTACATTTTGACATACTACAGGAACATAGACAATAGACGGACTGCAGCTAGTTACATATTTTGAAGACTAAGGCAAAGTAACAAAAAGAAAGAATTTTCAGAGTCCTGACTATTTATATGAAGCGGCAAAAGAAAATCTTGTATCCACGTGACTTCCTCTTTCGGAAGCTATGATTGGTGGAAAGATATCGTTTGTTATATTCGGATGTAATCTTATTTTAAAAAATGAAAGCTGTTAACTTTCAAGATACGATTACGATGTATATCTTGTGCATAGAAAAAGAAACAGAGCTCCTTATGACAACAAAGTTAAAGCAAATAAATTCATACAATTTTTTTATGCGTTTAGAATTTATAAAAATAAAAAAAAAATAATAAACATTACAATGTAACGTCGCAATCCATTAAATTTGAAACTACTAGAAAATTAATTTAAGAAAAGAATCATTTTATATATTTAGGAGAAAACTTTTATTTAGAACTGCTGAAATTGACTGTTCAAAAACAAGTTATATGTTCATCTTTCTTTATAGGAAAGGTATGTTTTATTATATATGCTGTTAGAGAATTCGAGAATTTAAGTGAAAGGTTTTGCGTTTGTTATTTATTATTACAAGAGCAACTTCGTAGATTGAAAATTCTTGTTCTTCCATCTTTTATTAAAAGTTACTGAATATTTTGATGGTTTTAAACTCATTTACAATGATCCGAGAAATAAGTTAATATTTAGTTTTCTTTAAAGAAATAGCAAGTAATATTAAAATACATATTTGCTCCTGCGGATACCTAAAAATACGTTTTTAAAAATACAAATAATAAAAAATTAAAAGAAAATTTTTGAATAAAAAACGTTTGTAAAGGGATTGATTAGTTTCTTATAAAAGAAAAAATGGCGGTGTACTGGGTGGGGTTTGTGAAAGAAAAATTCAGACAGGAATAATCTTGTTAACAAATACAAGAATTTAATTATAGTGTTGATATGAAAACACTCCAGTAAAAAATATGAAATATTTTCATCAAATATGAAATTTTTGTTAAGTATAAATATTTTAGAACTACAATGCGTTTAGTTCATTCTTTGTCCTTCCAGATACTAAATCTGAAATAATAAACGATTTTAAAGCATACCATTTGTCTATTGTTCGAATTGATTGTCTTTTAGACCAAACGATTTTAAAAAAAAATATTACTATAAAGAACAAATCTATATCTTTTTTTCTATTCAATAAATAATTCTTCTGAGAATTCTCTTTACTTTATTAGATTTTAAAAAAGCTGCCTATTTTTCAAAACCCTTTTCTGTTCTTAAAATCAAATTATAACTTGGTTGATATGTAACCTGGTACAAAAAAATTTATACAATACTTTTCTTCGTAAAAATTTTTTTCATTTTTAAATTAATTAAATTTCAAATCCGACTATCACTGCTATCATTTTTTAAATCCATTTACTTTATTTCTATTGCGTTTACTCAGAGATAGTACTTTTCAGATTCTCTTCTGGTGGTTTCAAAATATGATTTATTTTATTTCTTTGAAACCATATTTCAGATAAAGCTGGAATAAAAGTAGGGATTTCTGTATCTTAATTTTTTATTTATTATATACTTTTATTTTCATCGTAACAAGATTGGCGCTAAGCTAAATATAAAAGTAAATTGAATTGAGTTTCCAAATTTTCGAACAGAGTGCAAAATCAAAATACAGTAATTGAAATGAGAATTTTATTTCTCCTCATATATAATTCTATTTTCTATTTCATTTGTAATCATCAGGATTTCTTTCCTTTATTTTTTTTTTCTTATTAGAAGTATTCGAAATCTTGGCTATTAATCATCATAAATATATATATAAAGCATACAAATTGCCTAAAACTAAGCATATCACATTTTGTGTATCAATTATACATATTTTTATGCTTAAGAAGAAAAATGAAGTAAAAATCATTAAATTTGGATATATGTTATGCAATTTTAAAGCTTGGGTAAATAAAACTAGTCAATCTCATTGGTTTGATTTGGATATTATATAGATGAATTTTTATCAAAAATATTTAAAATCATGTAGTTATGATACATTATGATAAAGATATTTAAATGAACTCTTGCATCTAATATAAAGGTTTTGATACAAACCAGTAGTCTCAAAAATATTTTTTATTCACAAAAAATTAAAGGATACTACATATAAATTATAACATATCTCTGTCAAATCTTTTAAAAAGTGCTAAAATTATATTAGAGAGAAAACAAAAATATTAGGGTTAAAAAAATTAGGTAAATAATATCGATTAAATTTATTTATTAAACAAAAAAATGTAATAAGAAGTAAAAATAAAAAAATTTCCTAAAATTTTGGGACTGAGATCTACGTTATTTTGATACTATATAATTACTATAAACTACGAGTAAAGTCCAGAAACTAAAGGCTTTATCACACGTATTCTTATTTAGAGTAGATTTTCTTAAAAGAACCATTCTGAGCAATTTCTACCTAGCTTTAATAGGAACGGCTCCGAAAAACTTTTTCCTAGTGTGCTGAAAGAATTGCTCCAAATAAAATTTATTTGAAATTCCAGCCAATGGTTTTCTTCGGTTCCCTACGTCATAAACAAGATTCGGGTAAAGATGTCAGCCTCGGCTTCATCAAATGCATCAGGAAGGGCGCATAATATTTTAAACAAAATGGTGCTCCATTTCTATTTAAGACCGTCAACAAAAGTGTAGTCAGAATAAAAGAAATAATATTGGAAGTTTGTTTTCTGAAGCAGAAAAATCGGCGAGTAATTTTTCCATGTGAATATAGGGAACGGTTGACGTCAGAGCGCATCGTTTTGTTTACGGTAATCCTTAACCCTTACAGCTTCTTGAAAATTTTCTCAAAACGGTTGTTCCAAATATGCGTGTGTGATAAGGCCTTAAATACTCTTCATTCTACCACAACCACAGTGGTAGTATCGGAGTTCAACCCTGGCGCATACAAATCTCTGGTTGATTGTTAGCACAATGACGTCATTACAACTAAATTGTGTTATTTTAACATGTGTTAGAGATCTTTAAAAATGCTTAAGATGATTGTCAATCCTGTCGACTGTTAAATACCGTTCTGTAATCTGGGTTTTTTTTCGTTTTTGTTTTTATTTATTTATTTTATTAAATGCAAGGAATGTTAAGCCAGTAAAAATCATCGTCAACTTGTAGAGCTGTATGGCAAAATGTAATGAGTGATGGAATGGTGGGAAAGTGGATTCGACAATTCAATGATTAACGCACCAATGTTCATGACGAGGCACAGAGTGGGTGACCTTCTGTTGTCAATGACGGTTTGGTACAAAAAGTGAATGAGAAAATTCGTGAAAACAGACGATTCTCAATAGGATCGCTTTGTGATGAGTTTCCACAAAGAGTTTTGTTCAGCAATGACAATCTTTCTTAGAAAAGGGTGTAGACAAGTTGGTTTCTCGATATGACAAATGTCTCAAGAATGGCAGTAACTGTGAAGCAAAATAATTTCCGACATGCTCTTTCATGTAAAAATAAATTTTGCTTTGAAATAAAAAGATTTTTAAGCGAGTTTTTCCAAAAGGTACTTAGTTTCCAGATGGCATGTCCGGAAACTAAGTACCTTTTATATTATTGTATGTAATTAATTATGCCATTATATGTATTGCATATTCTAGAAATCACACTAAGCATGCTTCTCAAACCCCCAATATTGGTGATCCAATTTTCAATCAGAATTTTCATCACTCCCTCCATACAATGACAACATATTGAATGCTACAATAATGTATTTGGACCATAAAGCTATAAAATGACCTTAATTATAAATAGTAAGAATTATCAATATAAGTATTAAATTTAGCATTTGGTACTTTTAAGTAATAAGTATTTTAAGTTACAGGATAAGTATTGTTACTTTTCATAGTTCAGAATGCCATTTGTTTTACTTCCTTTCAGTAAATTAATATTTTTTAAATAATCCTTTATTTTCGATTTTTCGATATGATCAAGCCTCCCCCACGCATGGGTATCACAACCCCCTAGGGGGCGCACCCCTCAGTTTGAGAAACACTGCACTAAAGGATTTCTATGAAAGTCATTTTTACGTGAAAAAGATACGATCTCTAGTAATTTTCAATCTCACATTTTAAGAATAACTCTTTTACACGTTTTCAATAAAACACAAACAGATCGTTTAGTAATACAAATATATTTTTCAGTGATTTGGTCTAAATGAAAAATAAACATTTAGTTAAAACACAATTCCTTTAATTAATAAAATGCATCATTTTAATTTAAAGTAATTGGATACAACAAATGCATAAAATACCATTTTTAATATCAAATTTGCTGGCTATGCAGTTTTCAAAAGGCACGATATTTGTTACATAATGTATTTTGTGTCATAAAGAGAGAAAAAAAATTCTCAATTTAGAATATTTTGTTAATGAAGTTCTAAAATTCAGGTAAATAAAGTAACGACCTTTTCTAGCAAGCAAACTTTAATTAAGTATGTAGATAATTATTCTAAAAGTATAAGAAAAAATATATCTCTTTATGTCTTTAATTAAGTGCATAGAAAATTCTAAAAAAAATTAGGTTTTGCAAAATGATCAGGTCCCATGAGTTAATTAGTAATTTTAAACTGAATATTCAAATCTCATATTTCTTTGAACTTTATTTTGAAAATTCAAAAAAAAG
>BMAV01003034.1:45283-56461 GCA_019973955.1 Trichonephila inaurata madagascariensis
CCCCCCCCCCCCCTTTCACCTCTCCATACAATAATAATGTATTGAATTCAATTACACTATACTTCGACTTTAAACCTACAATACGACTTTAACCTCTTAAGTGGTTCTGGCGTATATAAACGTCTCGCTTAGCCAGTGCATTCACTGCCTCGGACGCATATATATGTCTTTCCAAAGTACGATCTTTTCTTTGTACTGCTATCCATAAAATTTTTCAGAAGGTTTTGGAATGTAATAAAATGACATTGAAAGTGTTTGCGAAGGATTTACTCATTTCAGAGGATTTGTTCCTTTATTCCTTTCACACCCGCCCCCCTCCGTGTTAAACTGTGGCATTGAGGAGCGAGTCATGTAATTTTTAATTATTATCTAAGGGTTTAATTATAAACCGTACAAATTATCAAGATAAGTGTTAATTTGTGAAAATAATTTTATATATGACAAGCCCACATGGAGTCACTGAAAATTATTAAACTTTTTCTTAACTTAGTATTGTTATATTAATTTAAAATACATTGTGTAACACTGATACATTTATAAGTGTATTATATCAGTGTAAATCTATATTTTATTTTGAATTGTATCAGAATGTATTTTATTTGTTTTCTTTCAGTAAATTTTAATAATTTTTTTAAATAATCTTTTGCTTTCGACATATCAATAGGCTCAATCCCCCTCTTAAGGTTTTCACGCCTCCTAGGGGGAGCGCCCCACAGTTTGTGAAACACTGACTTATAGGAAATTTTTGACGTTATTTTAGTTTTCATTGTAAGTACTTTGAAATCTATTGATATATATCTGACATTCAATGAATTTCTGGCCTAAAAGCCTAATCACACAAATGATCAAACGAGTTTGATTATAAACTAAACTCAGTGGAGCAACAAATTTAAACATAACGTTTAACCCAAGAGAGACATAATATTTGGATAGAAATAAACATATTTGAAACAAACAATAAAAATTAATACCTGTAATATTTAATTCAATTTACGTAATTTTTGAAGATCACGTGGTATTTTTCCTTATGTTTTGATGTTAATTAAGTACAAGAGAAAACAAAACAAAAAATCACTTTGAAGTTTAAATTAAAAGTTGTTATTGTCGTGTCCTTCCCGAAGGGAAGGAATGAATGCTGCCAGAACCAGGTTGGACTTCATTACGATAGATGGCAGCACCACCTATCTACACCTCCACAATTTAGGTATGGAACTGGAGGGGACGAAAATATTCTACAGCCCTATGCAGTTGCGGTTTCTTCTGCGACCAGCCACAAAGCTTTCGTACCCACTGATTTAACGAGCACATACTCCGTGTGTATTCGGAGGGTATTTGGTGGCAGCGGGCATCGTACCCAGGCCTTCCGGTCTGGAGTTCAATGCTCTAACCACTAGGCTACCCACGGCCTAATTAAAAGTTTAAAGAATCATATGAACAAGAAAAAAAAATGTTAAAAATTTTATAGTAAAATTTTGTTTTATAATTACTTTGAAAAAAACAGAATTATATAATTCAAACCGAAATATCACAATGAAATAAACACGAAACTAGCAATAAAAATGTAGTATACAAACTTTTTTTTTTATAAAAACTATTATTTTCACACTCTTTGTCCAAAGGAAAAAATTAAAAAGGAGTAAATATTCCGACGAAGACTCAGTTTTGTTATTTCTAACTATGCCATTATATGGTATCATTGCTGAAGAATAAAAGAACACTTTTATTTAATTTCATACTAATTAACATAGTTTGAGAAATATATTTGAGGTTTGGAATGAAATATAGTAGGCTGTTGAAAATTATCTTGCATTAATTATAATTACCTTACCCAATTTAATAGGTCTTCCGATCCATCATGAATTAAAAATGCATAATACAAATGAGATTATAAGTTATCAATAGTTTTTATTTTTTGTCCATATCTGTAATGTATGTGCTTTCTCTACCGAACATTTTACTAACGAAAAAAAGCTGCATTTTATAAATTTCGGTATAAACCTAATTAAAAATCTCTATTTCAAATCTTTAACGAAATAGCTGTATAATAATCTCGTATCTTTAATACCCACAGAAATTTCTATTATAATCGATATTCTTTTTATTTACAACCTACTTCTCTCTCTCTCTGTGTATATTTTTCGGTATATTACTAAATACCACATTATTCGAGTTATTGTAATCTATGCCTCTTATATTATTTTAGATTTAAATATTAGTATAATTCAATTAGTTTTTTATACTAAAATATGATAATACGTTTTTTCTTACTCTCCTAGCGCTTTCTTTTTACTCCCAACCTACAATAATATCAAAACTAAACAAAAGAAATAAGAAATGTTTCATGTAGACATAGGTTTTAATACCAAATAATTCCATAAAATTTTCTTTTCAACTGTAGTGCTCAAAGAAAAAGCAACGAATCTTACAAAATCTGTAGAATTTTTAAAGCAATAAACATTGTACCCTGTTCAAAAGTTGTTTAAGGTATCCGACTACGTTCGGAACCGTGATTTTAAAAAAGCGCATAAATGGATAATTTCCATGATATTTGGTGTCACTTAGATTAGAATACATGTATAAAATTGTTTTAAGGACACATTTTGACAAAAAAAAATTATTTAAATACAATATTTTGGCAAAAAATTAACTTAGAATAATCTTTTTTCAAAATGGTCTCCTTTTATAAGAAAATACTTCTAAAATAATAATATTTCGTTTATATAAAGTAATGACTTCTCCAGAGAGTCTGAAATAGGACTTTTGAAAAATTCACATTATTTTCAGAGTTACCACCAATTGAAATAATTATCGGTATTTTTTTCTTAAAATTGCTCCCCTCTGTTGTCGTAAAATACGGATAAACCCACTTCTAAGTTGTATATTTCAAAAATTCTAATTGAGCCTCTGTAGAGAGGTCTGAGCTATATACAGGCAAAATATTATTATAATAGAAGCCTTTTTCACAAAAGGAGAATATTTTGAAAACTGGTCATTCTATGTTCATTTTTTATCAAAATATTGTACTTAAATAATTTTTTATTGTAATACTATTCTTAAAACAATTTTATATCCATTTTCTAATCTAAGTGACACTACTTATCATAAATATTATCCATTTATACGCTTTTGCAAAATGACGGTTCCGAACGTAGTCGGATACCTTAACATCAAGAATGTAAGATAGAACGCAAAATCTTCAACGAGTATATTGTTGAATTTAGAATTGATTTGTTCTTCTTTCAGTCAATCCTTCACCCATTGTACAAAAAGAGAAAAAGAAACAAATAAAAAGTAAATTGAAATCCTTCAGAGATAGAAAATAAAAGTAGTATAAGAAAAACATTATTCTGCCCACCTTCAAAATCCCTTTTGATTTACTTATAAGTGTGTAAGGTATGATTCTAAGACAATTCTAAATAACCAATGCACTTGACAATGCAATAGATTCTACGAAGCATCGAATTCCGAGAATGAATTGAAAATGAAAAAAAATTAGAGGTATAAATAGTCTCAGAGTGAAAAATAAAAAAGGAGATAAAAAAAGAGAAATAAGAAACGAGAAAAGAAACAGAATTTTAAATGGAAAAGAACTGTTGAAAGGGGAGAAAATTGTGAACTTGGGAATGACTTAGAAACTAAATTTACAAAGAATGGAGGAAACGAATAGGAGTGAAATGCGATCCGTTCCTCACCCATAATCGAATTATTATGGGTTCTGACTTTCATCGAAATGTGCATACAGGAATATATCCTTTCAGAAGGAATGTCATTTTTCCCCTCTTCTTTTATTAAATTCGAAGCAATTGATTCCAGATGTACCTCGAATTTCTAAAATTCTTCGACGATATTAAAAACTGTGGTTTCCAGTTTAGCACATTTATTAGTTTTTTTTTTCTTTCACTAATATGTATTCTAATTGCAACTTTAAAATTGAAGAGTATAATTTTGAAGTTGTTGACAGTTTCACTTATATATATATTTAGGTTTGGAAATTAACAATAGAAACGATTGTACTACTGAAATCCAAAAGAGAATTACAATGGCTAATAGATGTCTTAATTGAATACGAAAATATGTATGAAATCGAATTTAATCAAAAGGAAAACAAGGGTTCTCTTGTATAAAACTCTTTTAAGATCAGTACTAACTTACGCATGTGAAATTTGGTTCATGTCTCGAACAAGTGAGATCATGATTAATATCTACGGAGGGATGATTTTAAGATTTATTTTTGGATGAATTTAGGAAAATAGAACGTGGAGAAGAGAATCGATTTTAGAGCTCTATCAATCATATAAAGAATTTGACATTATTAAGGGAACACACTACGATTCAATTGACAAAAATCGGTCAAAAAATCAAATCTAATTTTTCTAGCCTAAATTATTTTTTATATCCTTTTCTCTATAACCTCACAAAATTTTAAAACTCTAAACTTAAAAAATGCAGAATTATGATAGCTTTTACATTCATTTTTATTCACATCCCTATGGCAAATCAAAATTTTAAACTTACTTATCTCAGAAAGGTAAAATAACTAGTTTGTCTTCATTTAAAATGCTAAGGCTTTTTTTCTATTGTGCCTAATGCTTTGATTTTTTTTTACCTATTGTTAATAGTACATATAACAAAAGTTGGTATGCATTTTTGAATCAAAGCAATACTTATTTTTTAAAAAATAATTAAAGTTAGAATTTGCAAATTTTTTAAGAAATTTTCATTAAGGATTCATAAAAAGAAGTATTGTACAAATACCAATCGTGTTATCAGAAAACCCATACCAACTTTTGTTATACATAGTTGGAGGTACTTGTAAATCAAATTTCATGCATGCACGTAAATTTGTGTAGGAGGAGTAGCATTTTAAAATCACTTCAAAAATTTTAAGTTTTTTCCTTAAAAAATTAAATGGATAACTCTTTATGAAATTTTGAACACAAAATCTGTTTTACAAAGTATACACACATAGGACGCAAACAAAAAAATTTTGAAAATCCTTAAATTAAAAATTTTTGTTTAAATCTTACCATGTCTCCTTAATTTCATCAAAATACCATACCATAGAACAGGGGTGGCGAACCTTTATGGATCAGCGTGCCATTTCTTCTAAAGAAGTGTTTAATGAGGCATAGACGTGCCGTCAAATAATTTTGACTTGTGACTATTGGGAAAATAATAAAACTAAATAAACTAAAACAACACAAAACTATTTACTACTACAAAATACCTCTTGCACCGTATAGTTATAAATGATTTAGTTATACGTGTAATTCAAATTAAAGTAACATTAGCGTGACTTCTACTGATGCAGATTGTGGATGACAAATAACTTATATTAGAATTGTAAGATGTTACTTTTTGTAGAATACATGCTGAATTTGAGTCACATGTCAAGTGGTTTCTTAGCAATTAATTATTTTTATTGTGGTTCACTTTTTTTTGACAAAAAGGGTTTGTGATTTGTTTCAAAATACAGTTTTACAGGCGATATTTCGCACACCACTGTGCTCCAAAACATAAAACACATACCGCTTTGTTTCCTTTATTAATAATGCCATGTTTCTCGGTCCACCAAATTTGAAATTCTCTGTTACACTCACTATCTAGCTCCTTTTGTTCTTTTGCTGAACTAGCAATATTAAATAACATCGACCGATCACTCGCGTTTGTTCGCAATTCTTCATAGCGAACTTTGAAATTTTGAAATAAAAAGCAAACTATTTTTATCACTGGCGTGCCAAAAATATTGTGTCGCGTGCCATTAATTGTACGAGTGCCACTGGTTTGCCATTCCTGCCATAGAACAACTTTCCGCACAGGTAGATTCTAATTAATATCTTTTTTTCCTCCATAGAACCGCGATCGACCCAAATGTACATAATAAATAATTTTATTCCAAACTTTTTAAAATTTGCGTATTTATTGTTTATTTGGATTGATATATAGACTTCTTTTTCTGTACATGCTTTTTCCACATTCGTTATATTGTCAGTACTTAATATATTTCTCGTATTTTACACATAACATCTTTGAGTAAAAGGCACATGTTAATAATACAATTTCTTTCAGCTTGGTGGCTTAGAGGTGTAGCGTGCCCGCTTCGAAAGCCCAACGATGAGTATTCGATCTCGGATAGAGTCGGTAGATTTTCTGGATGCGCATGTCATATGATTATGTGGAATGTAAGAGATCCTTTGAGAATCAATTTGGCTCTGGTACTCTCGGCAAAATTAATTCACGGCAATATTTAACATCTGACAAGAGTTTGAATTGAAATTAATTCGAGTGACAAAATTTGGTAATGAGATCCGCCACTAGATGGTGCCTCCATAAAATGGTTCTCACCTAAAATGGCCGCGTCAGGAAAGGTTTATGTACCTACATGCAGCCCATCTGAAAAAAAATAATACAATTTCTGAGAACTTACATTTAATATTAACATGGTTAAAAAGTATATTAAAGATTAACAATATACATACGCCAGGGCCAACAATAACTGCTAAAATAAATCCTACTAATGATCTGATTTGTATTGAATCAGTCATCTACGTATTTTGTTGAACAAGACAAAAATTTTGCATAGGTTGCAAATAAATGCAACAGTAGCATTGAATTCTGGCAAATGAGCTAACTTCCTTCATCGCCCTTTATTTTGTTTTCTTCGTTTCAACACATTTAGCCTTTCATGCTTAATTTTTACTCAGAATTGAAAAAAAATTGTGAGAGATACATAATTATGTAAATTACACTAAACCTTTTCGAAAATAAAGACCAATTATTTAGTCGATGTTCCAAATAAATTAGGAGTACTTTCAAAACTAATTATTCATGAAATTAATTAGTATTAGAAGAGCAGTTGGATAAGAAGAAGGATCAAAGAGAAAAGAAGGCTAAGATCAAAAGACATCCTTCAAGTGAAAATTGCATTTCAATAACCTTATTTTATAACAAAACAAATTATTCCGTGTTCAAAAATTCCATTAAACTGTTCATTCTGAATTAAAAATATAATTTTATAATCATTTCATTAGAAAATCGCGTGGCGAAAAGGAAAAACTAATGCACTTAATTCTCAGTAAGGGGAATAGAAATTTGTACCAGGAAATACTTTTAAAATAAGAAAATGAAGGAGAATAAGTTATGAATCTGAAATATTTTACTTTAGAATGCAAGAACTTTATAGTTCATAAATTTAATGTGTATTTCTTCTATTAATTAGTAAAAAACCATCCATAAGAAATTATAGATACAGTTAATTCAAAATAAATGTTAAAAAAAATCCGTGAAAAGAGAAATTTGATGAGTTTCTGAAAACGCTGACCATCTCCAGATTATTTAATTTTAAATATCAGTAATTATTATCAAGATTTTTACCATGAAGTAAAAGATATCTCATTTTTCCTACCTAAAATCTTCGTAAGATTTGGCTTAAAATTAGACTAAATTTCAAGTGATAATTGTTTTTAAAAGGTTTACTGTATTTTGAGGTTAAAGGTTTACTATAGATACCTTACTGTGTGTGTGTGTGTGATATTTTATAAAATGATGTAAGACAAACACATTTATATCAACCTTTGTTCAAATAAGAATAGAAAATAAAATTTTATCACATTATATACAGATCTTATTATTCTATTCATAATGTTTTAAATAGTTTTCTTTAGAATTTCAGTTAAATTACTCACAAAACTAAGACTTTGGAAAGGTGAATACATCCTTCAAAATGTTAACGTATATTCTGAGTATTCATATTTATGTAATTATAACTCTCATTAACAAACTGAAATACTTAATAGAAAACATTACAACAAGCATTTTTATAAAGTAATGTATGGGATGAGTAATAAACATGAGAAATGGAAGTACAAGGGAATACAAATTATTTACTGTAACAATAAGTACTTCTTCACAACAACCTTTCAAATAATTACCCAGATTTGCGTGAGTTAACATTAAGAATAATTATAATCTCTAATGGAATCATTTACATTAAGTTTCAGAGACAAACGGGGGTATTCTTGGTTTTGGTGCATTTTTAAAACAGATTTGAGTGGGAAATATTCTACTACCAATTACTTCTTCGTTACTTCTGTGGCGGTGATATTTATATAAGCCAGCAACAGCCTCCGCACTACAGTGATCATTTTGGTCCAGCGGTAAGTTACGTGCTGATGGATCGGAAGGTGCCAAGTTCTATTCTCCTTCACTTCATTGATAACTTAATTTTGATTACTATTTGTAAAAATTCCAGTATTTTCTTTGATGCTAAAAATGAACGATGTGTCATAATTTTGTCTGATCTAATCCATTCTTATACGAAAAGAATGTTTGTTGAAGTGTGCTCTATCATAACTATATAAACTTTGTCACATCAGATATATGTTAAAGAAAATACTTCATTATATATACAGTCGAACCTCTATATAACGAACTTCCATATTGCGAATTTTTCTATATAGCAAACTTTTTCCTGGAACTTTGAACATTTCGTGATTTTCTTCTTAAAATAATCTCTCTATAGCGAAGTGCATTTTCGATATAACGAACTTTTTCTTTTGTGATTCAATTTTTGTTCTCCCTTTCTTTAAAGTATTTCTAAAAGGTGCAGTATGATATTAATTTGAATTTGTGTGCAATCCTATTTTTTCAAGAGATGTTAGTAACTGTATTGAATAAAACTTTCTTTCCCTTGTTTGCAAATAAAACCACGGGTGATGTAATAATTATGTGTGAAGAATATTTCTTTAGAGAGAAAGCAGGAAAATGTTATCGTAACTTTTTAATATAATTTTCTTAGAGACAGAAAAAGATATTCCTTCAGTTTCTGAAAAAAAAAAATGATATAGATTATAATTCATCTACTATATTTTCATTAGGTTTTTTATATGTCCGAACTTGTTTCGGGAACTAAGAACTTTTGCGATGAAATTGAGTAACGCATATTTACGTATCATGATAATGAAAAAATACATATCAAACGAATACATATTTTGCATTCATTTTTCAATATTTTAAAAATTAATGATTCTCTACAAAAGACAATCGTTTTTATTACTCTAAGTTTTTGTCTGTAACACAGCATTTCTCTAACTGTGGGGGGACGACTCTACGAGGGGGCGCGAGCATATTGAAAAGTCAAAAACAGGATTATTTAAGAAAATTATTAATATACTGAAAGTAAGCAAACAAAATATATTCATACATAATATATAAAAAATAAAATACACATTTACACTATTATATTACACTTATAAATGTATCAGTGTTACACAATGTATTTTAAATTAATATAACAATACTAAGTTAAGAACAAGTTTAATAATTGCCAGTGACCTCATGGGATTGTCATATATAAAATTATATACAAAAGTTAACACTTATTTTTATAATTTTTTTACGACTTATAATTAATCCCTTAACTGCCGATTAAAAGTTACGAGATTCGTTCTTCACGTAGGAGTCCGTATGTGGTGTATTGAGAGGGGAGGGAAAGAATAAAGAAGGACAAATAATTTGAAATAAGTAAATCTTTCGCAAACATTGTCAAGGTCTTTTACTGCATTCCAAAACCTTTGGAATAATTATATGGATAGCAGTGCATAGAAAAGATCGTACTTCGGAAAGACGTATATATACGTCTTGGGAAATTAACGCTTTGACTGAGTGAGACGTTTATATACACCGGTGGAACTTTAGAGGTTAAGGTCGTATTGTAGTTTTAGTGTCAAAGTATAGAGAAAATTATTGGAGTCAGTACATTGTTATATTGTATAGAGGGGGACACGATGAAAATTATGATTGAATATTGGGTCGCGAATATTAAAACTTTGAGAAGCACTGCTGTAACATATCTTAAAACAAATGAAAGTATCACCAACTTATTACACTAATATAGAGCCTTCATTATTCTTGGTCTTTTCTATGATAATATATTTATGTTAAAAGAGATCGTATAAGTTCCTCTATTGATTATAAGACAAAAAAACATAAAGGAAACATAAAAGAAAAGAAGCGAATTACTTCCAGATTTTAAGAAGCTTAAATATAAGTTTTATAATTCTCTTTGGCTTACAAATCTAGTTGAAAATAGGAGAACTTTTTAAGTTTAGTTTTAAATTCAGTTTTGCACCAATCTTGTTAAAGGCAGATAAAAGTTATTTAGAAGAAATCAAAGTAAGAAAAGATTCTTTCGACATCCATTGAAATAAGGGATATTTGACCAAGTAAAATAAATAAGATTTTGGAATTACAAAATGAGAGAGAGAAGAAAAAAATTGGAAAAAAGAAATACTAGTAAGTGAAGGCTAAAGTAACTAATAAGTGGATTTAAAGATTTGATATATATATTTATATGCTTCATTATATTTTTTTCTCGAAATTCAATTTATTTGAAACATGAAAAGGCTCGCTATATATAATATATGTATTATAACAACTTTATTTACAGAAAAAAATATTTATCTAAAAATTTAAATTTATATATTTATAAAATATCTTAATTCAAAAATCAAGTGGTCTGAGGATTTTCTGAAGACTTTGTTTTTTAAAGTCAGCAACAAAGATGCAAATTTATCCTTTGTTTTTCGTTGCATTTTATACAAAATTCTTATACAGTCGCCCCCCGATTCAATGAACTTCGCGATTTAAAGAATTTTTTCTTTCCCCTATTAAATTAAAGGCAAAAAAAGAAACGAGTCTTACAGTAGTCGCATATGATGTGTAACATCTGACATGTTATCGTGATAAATACGCAATATTAACTTTTTTCCTGAAAAAAAATCGGGTATGATGATTGGAAATAATTTTCTATCGAATAATTATATCTTTAATGAAAATTGTATTTAATTAACAAAAGGAATAATGCAATATTTTATCAAAAATAATTATTCTTGTTCAATTTAGGGAAGAGCGGAGATAATAGACTTATGATAACTTAAATATGACACATATACTTGTGATTTCAAAGTATTTAAAAACCGTTGAAAAACAGCGTCAATAACAGTACCACTGTTAGCAGTCGAAACATTTTGATTTGTTTTCATTTCGAGCTTGAGTTCATCATTCATAAAAGCTATGAGCGGCTCAGCTTTTGGCAAACTGAAGTTAAAGTTCAGAGGAAGCGAGAGATAATTTTTTTAAAAGAGCAGAACCACCTTCGTTATATGGTAAAAGTACAAA
>BMAV01003034.1:56561-79854 GCA_019973955.1 Trichonephila inaurata madagascariensis
TAGAGTTGGACTCCCCCGCGCGAGGGTAGCGAAGACACAGCCACGCACTCTCATGGGTCAAATCAAGTAGCGCGCGCTTACGTCACATCCTGTTACACACATCCGTCCCTTTTCACGAAATCACTCCCACAAATATCCAGCAACCGAGAGGAAAGATGTTACACATCAAAAAACCTATTTAATGAATAATAAACCCGAATTAATGAATTATTTCAACATTTGAATTATTTTTTTTCCCTTTAAAATCATCTTTTTTTTTTTTTTTTCGGAACGGAAAAGGGATTTTTCTTGCTAACAGAAAATTTCGGCGGGAAAGGGTGATTACCATAATTAGACATTAAAAGTGTAGATAAATCATAATTGAAAATAAATTATGCAATTTAAGATTTTGACGATTGAGTTACATTTGATGAAGGACTGCGTATCTGTACAACTGAAAACCAGAAAATTGTTGATTTGTCGGTGTCACTGAATAGCAAATCTATCGCTGAAGTTGATTATGAAACTCTTTTCATAATTGTTACATTTTCTAACGCATTACATCAGTGCTTCTCAAACTTTGAATACTTGTGACCCAATTTTAAATCATAATTTTCATCGCGCCCCCCCCCTTCCCCATCCAAACAATAACAATATATAGAATTTAATAATGATGTACTTTGACGTAAATCTACAATACGAATTTAATTACAAACCGTACAAATTATCAAGATGAGTATTAAGTTTTTTATATAATTTTATACATGACAAGCCTATTGGGTCACTGGTAATTGCTAAACTTGTTCTTAATTTGGTATTGTTAAATTAATTATCAAATACAGTGTGCAGTACTGATACATTTAGAAATATATTATACCAAAGTAAATGCGTATTTTATTTATTTGTTATCTCAGAACGTATTTTGTTTTGCTTTCTTTCAGTAAACTAATAATATTTTTAAATAAAGTTTTATTTTCGACTTTTCGATTTGTTCGCGCCCCCCTTGTTGGGTTATTATGCCCCCTAGGGGGGCGCGCCTCACAGTTTGAGAAACACTGCATTACATTGTATGTGGAAACTCTGTGAAGGAATACCTCATGCAGCAAGATGTAAATGACGCAGTATTTTCTTCTCTGCATAAAGTCAGGAAAAATGGCTCTTTCGAGTCAGGAATAAAAAGAAATTACATAAATTCTATTAGTTAGTATTTTAAAACTTCTAATTATATAACTAGTGCATAATAATTCACTAATACTATTTTTATTTGTTGAATAAAAAACGCATAACCTCTAACTATGGAGATTTTCTTTGTAGTTCCTTACTATTTCCAAATGGTAAGTGCAAAAGATCTGTACTTTGTTTGGACTCCGATTTGGGGATGGCGGTTCTTTCCGAAAAAGATCGATTTTTAAATCGATTCACAAATAAATCGAGGTCTAAGAGATCGATTTCTACAAAATTCGATTTTTGTTCAAGCCTGCATTTACAATGTAAATATAAATCCATTTTAAGAAAAACAAGAAAAACACCATAATAAACGATCTCTTATCAGTAAAATCAGGGGAATTTTTAGTTCAGGGAATTCGATAATTACAATTATTTTTATTACCATATCAAAGTATCAGGTTTTAAAGAAGACATTTATTTTCTAAATGTATTTGTTACATTAATAAGTTTAGAAAAAATAGATTATATAGCTTATAGTTTGTAAAGCATTTGCCCGTGGGTGATGCCTTACTTCTAAGTTATCTTCGTGACCTACGGGTGTGGGAGTGAATAAAGAACCAGGCGTTGCCATAATCTTAATATCTCTTTGTTAAGATCTTAACTTAAACACTAACAATGATAATATTTATATTTTAACTTAGCAGATCTGAGGTGAGAAAACACACAATACATATTACCAACTAAGCGTGATCCTGACCACTATGATTAAGGGGACATGGTACGATTTACGCAAAAATTTTTAATTGAAGGATTTTTAATATTTTTTGGTTGCCTCCTATGTATGTATACTATGTTAAACATATTGTGTGCTCAAAATTTCATAAAAAGCTAGCCATGTAATTTTTTAAGGAAAAAACTTGAAATTTTTGAAGTGATTTTAAAATGCTACTCTTCCTACAAAAATTGACGTACACGCATGAAATTTGATTTACAAGTACGTCAAACTATGTATAATAAAATTTGGTATGGTTTTTGCATTAACGTGGTTTGGTAGTCTTACAATACTTCTTTTTATGAACGTTTATTGAAAATTCCTTAAAAAATGTATAAATTCTGAGTTTAATTATTTTTAAAAAAATAAATATTTATTTGATTCAAAAATGCATACCAACTTTTGTTACATGTACTATTAGAAATGAGTAAAAAAAAATTCAAAACATTAGGCGCAATAGAAAAGAAGCCTTGGCATTTTAAATGAAGACAAAATAGTTATTTTATCTTTCTGAGATACGGCAGTTTAAAGTTTTAATTTGCTATAGAGATGTGAATAAAAACGAACTTAAAAGCTATCATAATTTTGCGTTTTTTAAGTTTAGAGTTTTCAACTTTTGTGAGGTTATAGAAAAGTATATAAAGAAAAATTTAGGCTAAAAAAATTAAATTTGATTTTTTGACCGATTTTGGTCAATTGAATCGTACTGTGTCCCCTTAACTTTAACGCTTACTTCTAACATCTGTTTATGTCACAGTTCCTAAAATTTAGTAGATCTGTTCTACCTCTATATCTTAGGTAGCAGCAATCCTCTCGAATCTTCAATGTAATTTCCTTATCTCGCGTGGAATTGTATCCACCTTGCTTGAGCGCACTTTCGCGGATATCTGACACTGGAATATCGGCTTGCTTCAGCTTACGCATTTAAACTTAGACTAGCATAATCACTTCCCAAAAGGCCAACCCGCTAACGCTAAACTTCTGCTATTTAAAAGGTTCCTAATTTGCATAGTCACGTTTCGCTTCTGGATTTGGTTGAAAGAATTTGCCTTTTTCGGCTCCAAAAAACCCAAGAGGAAAATTAATAGAAAGCGCGATGAGCCAGTCACGAGTTCCCATACCTAAACTTTTTAAAAACACAGTCTCTCAAGTCTACTGGGATCCAAGTGGTTCCGCTCATCACTTACAATGTTGTCGGCAATCGAAAAAGGGCACTCACAAGGAACAGATGATCTCACGATACTGATATAGATCATGGCTATTGAGTGAACGTGATGAAAAATAGAATTTTTTTGCATAAATAAGCATAGGATCATATTTCAGGTACACAACTGCCTCCGATAAATAGTGTTTAAATTCTTCGTTTTTTATGGTTTTTACCAAAACGGAAAAAAATCGAATGTCGATTTTCTAGGATGAAATATCGATTCAGTGCTACATATCGATTTAAAAAATCGATTTTGTTTTTGTCTGAGAAATCGATTTTTGATTAATCGATCTCAGATCGCCATCTCTACCCCGATTTAACGAACAAAATGTTCGGTCCCGATGAGTTCATTAAATCGGGGTTTGACTGTATGAATTTTTTCAAAAAATGCATTCTAAACTTTTCAAATCTTAACGAAGATGTTATCAAATTCTAGTTTTATAAATTCACATTATTATTCTTTCCTGTGTTTTTCGCTTGCAATGTTTCAACTAAAACATTCATTTTTTATAAATATTTTTTGGCAGATTTTTTAGTTGTTTACAATTAAGAAAAGTAAGAATTTTTAGTTTATTAACCAAAATCAAATGACATCGTTACAAATAGTATTTAAATAATATTAGTTTTCTTACAAATAATTCGATATGATAAAGTAACTTTCAGAATAATTTAACTACCTTACATCGAAAGTAGAATATTAAAGATTTATGGATAAAATCAAATGAAATAAAATCATTATTTTCTCTTGCTGAAATTTTCATTGAATTGTTTAATAAAGCAATGAAATTGCATCCTAAATAAAGAAAAGTTAGATGGTTAGATGTGTTTTATCTTTGAAATTTCTTTTAACTTTCATGAGAAACAGTAATAGATTTTTTTTTCAATTTCTACTATTAACTCACACTCTCTATATATTTATTTATTTATTTACTTATCTTGGTGGAATTTCCAATAGTTAATAAAATACATTTTAAGGCTCTCAATTGAGCTGAAATTTTGTATACATGATTATTTTGGATGACATTATAATAATTTAATTGTAATTAATAAAAATTAGTTGATTAAAACTAATTATTTAAAAAATTAAAAATACACACACACACAGTCACGTTGGCGACTTAGTGACAATTTTGGCGACTTGTGTCAAAACTTAAAAAGTTTTTTTTTCTCACGTTTTAAAGCATTCAGTTGAACTGAAATTTTATATACACGATTGTTTTGGATGACAATACGATACTTTAATGATAATAAATAAAAATTAATTACCACTTACTGTTGTGATTTTGTCCTATGTATATACATGTTTATGTTAATTGTAACTATTTAATAAAAAGTAGCTAAAATAAAAATTTTCGTTGATCTAAGTGGGAATTGACTTAAAAAAAATTTTTTTATAGTTTTTGTTTTCAAAATATTTGTATTATGAAGATAAGATCTGGTGATATCATGCTAAATTTACCACTATGTGAATGCCTATTTATCTCTATGGAAATTTATAAATCTTTACTCTGCATCCCCCCTGACCTAAATGCAAATTTGACAGCTCATACTAAGAGGATGAAAATCATATGGATATGTTTAGTTTCAATGAACCGAAGTTCATACTATTGTTTGGAGAACAAAGATCAACTGACATTATAAGACTCAACATATTATATTTAATCTAATCTCAATCCTTATTTTCAATGGTAAATAGGCAATTAGAGGGAAATTAATAATCGAACCCTATCTAAAGTATCTAATTAGCTTTTGAACATGACTTAAGCTAATTTATGTTGTTATTTCTATGAGATTAAAATTATACAGCCATGAAATGTTTATCTTATGCAAGCAAAGATTATTCCTACATTTTCTTGAATTTTGAAATCCATAGCGGGTGCATTAAAAGTATGTCTTCTTTTATATTTGTACCTGAAAGAAGTTTTTCATTAATTAAGCGTTAATTTTTTTTTTGGTTTAATATATATATATATATAGTTTCATTTTCATCAGGACGTAATTTTATTAAGTATAGCAGAGTTTCCACTGTTTAACATAGATTAAAGTTTGGCTAAGTCAATATAACATTTTATTACTTATATTTCTATGAAATATATATAACAAAATACCAATTTTCAAATTCATGAAGGTATTTAAGAAATGCATGTAAATATTCAAATATAATAAAAATTCAGAAGCACACGTCAAGAAAGAACAAAAACACTTATGTACATTTAATAAATAAAATTCTTAATATCAGAATCAGATATAAAAAATGTTGTATAACTCATTAGCATCGAATAAAACCTGACTTATATATATATATTGCTTAAAAAAAATTCTATTAATTATTTCCAGTGACTGTGTTCTTGAGACTCCTTCAATAAAATAATAAACGTGTAGGGAAATTGAAATTTAGCTATTCAAGAAGCCTCAGTTTTATTATTAAGAACTTTGAAAATACTGCGTAACACACATTTTTTCAACTAATAATTCTTACATTGATTAAATTAAATAAACATTGCGTTTAGTTCTTTTAATGTAGATTTTTTTTTCAAACTTAATTTTTTCTCTATTATAGAACAGCGATTCAAAAACTTTTTTTCTCTTGCAGCACACTTTTAACAATTTCACAAAATTGGGCGGCACACTAACAATAAAATAAGTTTAAAAGAATTTTACTTATTTATAATACACTATGTAAAATAGTTTATGATAATAACTTTCAATGTTAATTAAAATAATATGTTCCGAAAAGAGTACAAAATGTTTATTGAGTAATTTATTATAAATTAATTGTAAGAATACATTTAAAGCAAAATTTGAGCTTCATGATTTTTGATAATTTCGTTTATATTTAGTCGTAAAAATGATAATGCCACTTTCATTTCGTCATCTTCATATAAAAGTATGGATCTTTTTTTCCCCCAATGTTATATTTGTTAATGCTTCAAATCCATATTCATACAAATAAAAAACAGAAAATTGTAACAATATTTTTAAAGTTTTTTTTTTTTTTTTGCTATTATTGGATAATCGCCTCCAATTTTCATCAGAAATGATTTAATTGACTATTCTGTGTGTGAATGCTTTGATATTAAAACACTATTATTATTAACTAGTAATATAAAAAAAGTCAGCTCCTACTTAGATCAAAAAAGAAAAATTTTCTTTTAGTTACTTTTTATTAAATAATTACAATTAATATAAATATGTATATACATATGACAGAACCACAATATTAAGTCGCAAAAAAAGAAAGCGATTTTCCTTGCAATTTTCCGTTTTCCTTTCTATATATGGTGTTGGGCTATTATTTTTGTTTGTTCCTATTTACTCATTTATTAAATTTAATTATTCTAATAAAATGGTGTAGTAAAAATAAAGCCGATTCTTAGAAACTAAGCCACCCCAGCTGTGATTTGACCTTTGGATTAGAAGTTCAAAGAGCTGCCCATTGCTCTACAGGGACACAACGATGTTCCCTGTTAAGTATGGTGTTGGACTACTATTTTTGTTTGTTAATATTTATTCATTAATTAAACAGAATTAAGGAATTAATATTTGAAAAAACTGTATTAACATCAAGTATTATCCACTACAAGTTTAAAAAAATGTATTTGAACTTGAGTGGATAAATAAAAAGTATTTTGCTACTGTTGAAAAATTTAACAAGATATATATATATTGGGAGATAGTGAATTAATAGTAGGAATTTAATATTAGTTCTTCCTCTTCCTTCAAAGTTAATTCATGTACAGATATATCTGTTATCTCAAATGGATTACGAACCTAATCAAATTTTTTTTGTATATCTAAATTTGGGAAATAATGTTACGTCAGAATATAATCAAGAATTATTTTTTTTAAAAAAATGATGGCACACAAAAGTGCAGCGGCAAAGTAGTTGAGAATCAATGCTATAGAGTTTTGAATTCTTATGATAAAATCTTTACTAAGTTGTTTAATTCTGAGTGCTAATATTAATTAACGAAATTAAAAATATGATTCTAAAATTCACGGTAAGTACGACGCAAACCTCAGCCGTAAAGCAATGACATCAATCTGGGTATACCAAAAGAGAAAGAATTCTTTTGAAGTACTCTCAGTTCTAACTCTTTAATTGAAATTTCAACTGGGATTTCTCTTGATGAAGCACTCTGACGGCACACACACACAGCTCAAGTATACGAAACAAATCTTCAGACACGAAAAACTACTTTACCTTTTATTCCCATCTAAAGTAAGGTTGTCGGTTACTGAAACTTTCTTCTTTAAAAGGGACAAAATAGGCAACACAGGGAAAGCTTCAGATTTACTAACCTTTTTCTTTGTAACTCTCAAAATGCCTGTTAAAAAATAAGATTTCGGCAGAAAACTCCCAGTAGAAGCAAATGCGAAAAAGTATCGAAAAAAGAAATATCAAGCTTCCTTTTTCTTGCAACTTTATATTTTGGAGACATTTTCTTAAAAAATATATACATCTATAGTGTGTTGGAATATAATTTTACTTTGACCCCAAAATTTCAAATTAAGCTCACAAAATATGTGAAGAAAGTTTTGTAAACTTCCTTACCAGATAGTTCTATAAAAAGTTTAGATTTTGTATAAATTAAATTCACAGTTTTGCTATTGGCATTTTCAATTTATAGAATAATTTTAAATTAAATGTGGTTATTTAAGCTTAAAATGCTATATTCTAAATGAAAATTTGAATTACAGGTCTTAAAAAAATGTGTTTTTCTAATTTAACATTTTTTTTTTTAAATTAACACGTTTTTGTTCTTAATTATAGAATTTCAAAAAGTTGTTTTTCTATTCTTTTAAATTATTCCTTCTTTACACTTTTTTCTTTAAAGGTTCCTTCTTAATTTATATATATATATGTATATATATATATATATATATATATATATATATATATATATATTTATAATCTTAGGTTTATCTTAAATTTTTTCAAATAAACAATATAATTTTAAGATAGTTAAGATTAGTAACACAACTTTTGCTATTTTAAAAAAACGTTCTTAATTTAATTTTTTAACTTCATTGCTTTTTTTCTAAATTTGTGATTTTTTTTTTTTTTTTTTTCTTAAAATATTTCTAGATTATTTTCTAAAAAAAATCCTAAATATGTTTTTAAAAAATCATATAAAATCATACCATTTTAGAAATTATGCATTGATTTCACAAAGTGAAATTGATTTTAAGTTATGAAATGAAAAGCTCTTTTCTATTTTATTTCACGGTTTCATCTTTTAAATTTGTATTTTAATATGACTACAATAATTTTTCCCCTCAATTTCATATTTTTTTCATTACGAGATGTAGTATTGTATCCTTTTCCTCTTATGCTTCTCTCTCAAATTTGATCAAAAGAATGTAAAAATACTTCTAAAAAAATTACAGAATTTAAAAAAAAATATCACGAATTTTAATTTGAATTAGTTTTTTGCCAATAAATTTTAGAAATGTGCATGCGAGCGTGCGTGCATGTGAACTACAGGGGTTTTATCAATTATTAAAGATTATATACAATTGAATAATAAAATAATCTTTAAATGACATGTTGTAATAACATATTATTTAAATAATAAATACCATGCTTAAATAATAAATCCTTATATATTTATAATTTATCGTCATTTATAAAGGCAAAAAATGAAGCTATTTCTTAGAAATTAAAAAAATTCGTGCAAAAGTATACATGAGCATAATAAAATAAAATAAAATTTACCATGTTCAAAATAATAATATATTCGTTTGACTTATTTTAAAGCTGGAAGAAAAATTCAAAAATGTTTTCCTTAAATTTAATCGGCTCAGTTATTTTTAAGAAATAACATTTAAATTATTCTTTTTAAGCAAAAAAAAGTGTTAATATTCAAAACAGGGATATAAAAAATATAAATTATTTTCATATAATATTAATTTAAACTTTTGTCAAAGAAAAAAAATTGCATGAAATTAATGCATAGATCGTAATATGCAACAGAAACTTTTTTGACACAGTCAATTAGACAATGAACAGCCATGTTCAAATTTAAAATCAATCCAGTTTCTACGTGGCTGTAAATATTAAAAACTGTTTTAAGGCATGTCAGAAAATAATAGAGCTTAAAATTTTCCATTTTTCTAAATATTTGACTAGTTAGGATAATACGAGGAAAAACAGAATCTGATAATAAAATTTATAGGTAAACTTAAGGGCTTAAGAAAAGATTCAGTTTACTCTGTTGTATACTAATTTAAATGCAAATTAACCCATCACCTTCAGTAGAGCTTCAACTCCTAGTCGTAGAAGCTTAATAAACAAATAGAGTTCAAAACTGGTTGTTAATTGATAACACATTCTTTATTCTTTAATGGATGATTTCAAAAGAGTTTGAAAATCAAATTTTTCAATTCGGCAAATATTTTTCTTGAGATTAAGGTATCCGACTACGTTCGGAACCGTGATTTTAAAAAAGCGCATAAATGGATAATTTTCATGATATTTTATGTCACTTAGATTAGAATATATGTATAAAATTATTTTAAGGACATTTTGACAAAAAAACATTATTTAAATACAATATTTCTGCAAAAAAATTAACTTAGAATAATTTTTTTCAAAATGTTCTCCTTTTCTGAAAAATGCTTCTATTATAATAATATTTTGCCTGTATATAGCTCAAACCTTTTTACAGAGGCTCAACTATGATTTTTGAAAAATTCACATTATTTTCAGAGTTACAGCCATTTAAAATAATTGTCGACGTTTTTTTCTTAAAATTTCTCCCCTCTGTTGTCGTAATACATGGATAAACCCACTTCTAAGTTATATATTTCAAAAATTCTGGTTGAGCCTCTGTACAGAGGTCAGAGCTATATATACAGGCAAAATATTATTATAACAGAAGCATTTTTCACAAAAGAAGAATATTTTGAAAATGGATCATTCTATGTTCATTTTTTGTCAAAATATTGTACTTAAATTTTTTTTATTGTAATACTATTCTTAAAACAATTTTATATACATTTTCCAATCTAAGTGACACTAAATATCATAAATATTATCCATTTATACGCTTTTGCAAAATCCCTGTTTCGAACGTAGTCGGATACCTTAAATTACACATTAAAATTGCTTATGTTGATATCTATGTTGCGAAATGTGAAAATAAAAGGTTTTGAAGATTATGAAGGAAAACTTATTGCAGAAAGTAACAGTTTAAATCAGTTATTACTCATGAACAATGAAGAAATGAATTTAAAATTTATTTTGAACAAAAGGAAAAACCTTTCATTTCACCGAAATATCTGAAACTTTAACTTTAACCTTTCATCATTGAAATCAAATTCAAGAATATTATAATATTTATATTAGTCTACGATCCTGCTTATTGATTATTTGCAAAATGAAGGTTACCAGTGAATATAAAACATTTCAAATTTCCTCGATTTTTGAAATGTGTCATAAAAACGTGTTCTTCCTCGAACAAATTTGCAAGAGCTATCAAGAAATGTTGAGCAGCTGGAGGACATCTAGTTATCCTCCAAGTATTTTTTTTCCCCCGCTGTTTTTAACGACATGCATTTCCTCGTGTTACCGTATTTCAAGAATACATCAACGTACATTTCCGTAACTGGCCAGAATCTTGTCAGAAGTTTTTATCAAAAGAGAAATAAATCACACATATGATATGATGAGGCAAAAAAACTACTCATTTTTTAATGGTTGCTAAGCCTAATTCACTAAAAATGAGTGGGAATGTCTTGTTTCAATCTTTAATACATTATTTGAAAAGAACTTATTACTTACTAACAAGAATTTATAGTTTAATATTTAAAGCCTTGACAAATAAATAAATTACTTTTTTTAGAATGAAATTTTGTATATTATTTTTCAAAATTCCTCCAAATAACTAATATTAAACGAGTTCCATGTTTGAAGTGAAGAAATTTTTTTATGCAAAATAAATTTTATTAATAAAACAATTAGAATAAATTCTAATTATCAATAACTATTAATTAATTATTAATTAATTAATTAATAATCTATTATGATTACAATGTTAAATATACTGATAAATGAAGTATATATTTTTTGCTGCGCCAAATTACATTCTATTGATTCTAATTTTTAAAAGAAGTTGCAAAGAATGACTTATAGCCATATAAAAGAGCAGAAAAACATTTTGCTGACATAAAACTCGTGTAAGTTCTTGAAGAAAAAGACATAAAGGTTTCTTTTCCTTTATTTACTTTTAAAGTAACTAAAAGTGTAATTTTTTATACCGAAATTCCTTTTTATTGATGACAGCAAAAGAAATGTTCCTTCTTTTTTACTTTAACCTTTTTCTTATTTTCTTCCTGTATATCAAGAGGGATTTTATTTATTGGTTTTGAAAGAAATGTTCTCGAAAACTAGTGTTCTGCTTTTGACATGTATAGTAAAACTTATCTTAGTTATGTCCTTAAAAATAAAAACTGCGTGTTCTATAATGTAAGATTAAACTAGGAATTTTTAACAGCTTATATAGATACTAAATTATACGACCTGTCATTGTTCCAGTAAACTTGATAAATCTTTTAAAAAATTAGAAGAATTTTAAACAGATAGTCATATGTGTTTCAGAAATTCTAATAGCTCAAAACTCCTCAATGTTTAAACAACAGAAAGTAGTAAAACATTTTTTTAACTATTGAATGATTTAACATATATGCATATTGAGTTAATTATTAAAGAAAAGTTAATATGATATATAATAAATACAATAATTAAACAGTGTCCATTGTAATATTAACGTTAAACTGTTCTGATTTCAATGCAGTTAAATGCAGAGGTAAAAGTTAAAGAATGTTAACTTTATTTTATTAGCTCAGTTGTGAACGCCAATGCTTGTCTCAATTTTCATTTTTCGTCTGCTGAAATAAATAAACAAGAAGAAATAAGAATTCTGTTGCCACCTGCAAGCAACTAATCAGTTATTTTTGAAAATCTCGGTTTTTCAAAAAAAACAAACAAGGTAGCTTGCCCTTATTCGCTTTGTTGCCAAAACCACTATGATTATAACCACATCTATTTTAAATTTTGTTTTTAATGAGAACAGTATCGTGTTCTGCATTACCTCATTGGTTTCGAAAAATTAAGCGTTGATGTCGATCGGTTGTCGAGTGATCGGTGAAATGCTCAGCTTCATTACTTAAATTTTCAAGTCTAAATTCAATTCAGAATTATGGTTTAAGGACATATTTCCGGATCTGAATACACAAAAACAGTTTTATCCGCTATATTACCGATAATGGCTAAGCTATCTTGGTCAATTCCCCGCTTGATGTGGTATGAGCTGAAGTCAAAGAAATTTCAACACATAATCTGAAATGAAACTGTTCTCTAAACTTTGCTTATGATATAAAAGTTTCAAGGGCTGTCTGTTACCAAGTTCCATCTCTGATAAGATCTTCTTTAAATGGACTTCCTCCAAAATATGTCAAACGAGATAGAAAAGTAATTTTGATGTCATATTTTCAGAGTGCGGAGGTTTGATAAGATCATCTTCGACGCATTCTAAGGTATTTTCTTTCGTTGTAGAATACTGAGTGATTCTGCTGTATAAGCGAATTGAGCCTCATAATAACAAACCATAATTTTGGTTTATTTTTCCCAAACGTCGGAATGTTCCCAGTCACATCTTATTTCATCTTGCAAGACTTCAGGTCTTTTTTCGATAATATTATGAGCATCCTCCATATATTTAAACAATAATAATAATAATTGAAGATAGAAATTCAAAAGAGAATATTTTGATAACACGTCAGCAGGTCAACAATATTTGTATCTGTATAGTCAAAACTGTCATAAATAAATTATTGAAGAAACTCTAAAATATAAATTCAACTTTATATTATATCCGAAGCAGAATCTAATCTAATATTTCCTTCGAGTTTAAACATATACAAGCAAAATGATATATTTCAACATGTATTGAATATTAATTTACATTCTAGAACAAATAAGAGAAAAGACGAAAAACAAAAATTAAATTTTCAAGCTTAACCAATCTACATTCGCATTCACCACAAAATGTGCAAAATAAAAAATTTTGGAGTTATTATTATTATTACTTTTTGTTTTATAACTTGTCGTTTGTATAAACGTGATCATTTATTTAAGCCAACATAAATAGTACGTGGAATAAATTTCATAAATTTCTTAGGATTCTTTCATAGCATTGCAATTTTCACAAACAGTAGAATATAAGTATGTTAAATTTCATATGAATATATGCTAAGATATTATTTTCTGTTCAAATGCAAAATATATTGTTAATCCAAGTGAAGTACAGCTTAGTATTCTACAGTAAAGTTATTTTCATAGCATAAATTTGTCTACTTATTTATTAAATTTTCAGGGCATTATTATTATTCATCATTAATAGAACTTAAATGAGAGCTAAAAATAATGGTTTTAATTTTTATTATATACCATTACAACGGATTTTAACTTTTAATGTCTTCATATTAAAGTTATTGCAATAAAAAGTGCTCTCAATTTTGATACACATTTAAAAAAAATATAAAAAACTTTTCAAATTTTTCTTTATTACTTTTTTACATAATTATTGATTTTTTTGGCTATATCTTACAAGTAAATTGATTGATATAATGCTGTGGGAAATCGATCGAATGTTATAAATTGTTTAGAGTCTGTTAAGATATCCGACTGGGTTCGAAAACAATTTTCTAAAATCTAACTTAAATAATCATTTAGTTGTTATTTTTTAATTAAGTATGTTGCAAAACTATGAAAATACAGCAAGAAAAAATTTTTTAAAGCCTATTTTTCAAAATATTGAGAAATTTCTACCAAAATATTACAAAAAATTACTCTTTTGCAAACAACTCTAAAAATATATATATCACCAAAATAAATAAAATGTTTTCAGGAATACAATTCTTTAATGTTTAACTATGATTTATATTAAAAAAGCTCAAATTCTACTATAAAATTATGAAATACAGGTGTTCGAGATAAAAAAAACCCAGAATTTTCTTAAAAAACGTTTTTTTTTCATATAAAATTTCATATATATATATATATATATACTACTTTAAGAAATATCACTCTTACCGTTAACCATTATGTTCAAAAATAACATTTTTCACAAAATACAAAATAAGGTTTATATTTGCGAAAAAACTTTTTAATGATTTAGGAAGGTCTTAAAACTTTCCAGATTTGTATGTTGTGCCTTCCTGAACCTCATACTTCAAACTTTTACAGTTTTGAAGTGTTTTTCTTTTTTTACGAGACAGTTTCTTATCTGGTGTTTAGAATGCCTCGTAGAATCAACAATTCTCGTTTTGTCGAGGTACCAAAAATATCCTTTCATTTCAGAACATAATTTCATTTCTAACTTTTAAAGTAGAGGTAATAGACCAGCAAACCCAGAATTAAAAACTATTATTGCGATATAATTCCTGAAACGGAGCGTTTGTTGCTCAACAAAGCTGTCTTTCGGGATTATACTCCACACGACATTGTTAAGACTTTCATTGCAGTTCTGGGCTTTCTCGTAAAGACATTTTCTTAGGAGATTTTGATCGCAAAGTTCCTTATAAGTCTTTTTAATAGAATTAATGACTGAATTTCGAAGATCCGTTGATATTTATATCGACGTTTCTCCAACAAATACTGCTCTTTGGAAATCTCTTCTTTTTTGGCCTCATTGATCTTGTTTTTGGCATGACAACTTTAATTTAATTGAAAATAACTATAACTCTATATAAAAGTACTAATAAAAAAGTTATAAAGAGATCTAGTTTTGAACACTAATGATAAAATATAGCAACACATTTAAATCAAAACCAACATTGCAATCAGTTAACTGTTGCCTATTTTAAAGCAAAATATATCTAATAAAACATTTATAAAGTGAAATAAAGTTTACTAAACAAAAAGAATTCGTTAAAATATTTTAAATGAATAAAAATCTCATTTTACCGGTGAAAATCAACCTAAAACTCATACTTCCGGTTTCGATTTGGGCTTACTGCCTCAAACAAAAACAGCTATAACTTTTTTTCTAACTGACTTAGAATTAAAAGTATGATAGTTTTAGAAAGCTTATCAAACAGGCTGCAAAAATAGATTATAAAATAAATTTAGATTTTTTTTTTTATGAAAATGGTGAGTTTAAACCAGTCGTTCAAACAGTTTAAACCAAAAACTTAAATAAAAGTGAGAAAACTATCTTTTGTTTGAGTGATGCGATAGTTCCACAATTTCCAATCAATCCCTAGAATATAAAAATATCTAGAGACCCAGTTAATTTGAAAATATTACGTAGATTATCCTTCAGTTTTCGATTATCCTACATTATTTAATCATCTCATATGTTCCATTACTCTGATTATCTCAAATTGCTGTTTTTGAAGCAGATCTGACTTCCTCTCCTTTCAATTTTTTTTTTCGTTAGGAGCAATTAATCATTAGTTACAGGTGATTGATTACTTAGAAAAAACTCTTTTTTTTCCTCCTTATCTGTAATACAGAATGAAAGGGAAGAAAAGTTCGGACTGAAAAAACTAATGATTCTGAAAAGAAGCAAAACTAGGACCATTTAAGATGATCAAAAATGCCACTTTAATTAATATAAATTAACCAATGAATCTTTGATAAACCTTAATTTTGATTGCATTCTGAAATCGACATTGATATATTTATACGAACTCAAAGTATATTGATGCCCTCAACTATATGTTTCTGTGGTGCTTCCATACATTCAGCTCTTACAATTTATTTCATTAATGTGAGAAATGTCGGTAGTGGCCGTTAAAATAAAGACATTTTCAGTTAACTTAGAACTTAATTGCTCACGATTAACATATTTATAAATTATTTGCATATCACTGATCGTCATTTATATCGTCTTTTGTAATTCTTAACGGACACAAAATATCATAGTCTTAATCGTATCATAGCGTCTTCTCCTTCGAGCGTCTTAAGTCAGTCTAGCTCCGACAAGGAGAGCGTCATCAGACATTCGCAGAGTAGAACAGTTGTCTTGTGGCTTGGCACAATAGCGACTGGCACCACATTATATATTCTTACACTTTCAGGTTATTGCTACTATTCACAGAGATACTTGCCAATACACATACACTGTGTGGATCCACCAAATTTGTCCCTCTTATGGATATTACTGGGGAGAAAGGAAGCCCCCAACTCCTTCCAGTCTAATAATATTCTTTCATAAATTTTTCAAAAAAATTCTGCAGTTATCAGTTAAAAGAACAGAGCTCCATTTACTTGCATTCCAATTGAGACAAGAGTTAGTTGAATTAAGTCTTTCGTTTTAGTGGCGTGAAGTGAAAAGTATATACAATACTTGAAACAACCCTCTTTCGTGAAGCCTTCAACACACATTTGATCCAGATACTAACTTTCCAGTCTGCATCAAAATAAGATCTGAAGTGGATTCTTGCTGCAGTATTGTGCTTCCTTGCAGACATCTGCAAATAGTTTCCATGCAGATGCCTTATATAATATATATCTGCAGTCATATGCAATCCATGTAGCTCTAGGATCTTTTTTAGGCTGTGTCTGCTAGAAACTGATTCTGATCTTAGAAATGCAACCACACAATCGACAAATTACTAAAAAGTACACATTCAACTATTACGGTACATAGGATTCCGTCTGGTTTGCTTCTAATTACCTACACAATCGCAATTTTTCATAAAGGATATCGAGTACTCAAAAAAATGGTTTCCACGAATTTTCACTACATAATTTATATTTACAAAAGCAGACTCTTTTTGGTCAAGTATCTTTTGGTTAAGTGATAGCAATTTCATTAATGTACATATTATACTACGATACAGAATTGTTTTTTATGTATATTGCGTAACGTATGAAGGTTTATTTACTTTTGACCATACGCGATAAGACCTTTTCTGTTTCTTCCAAATAAAATTGTGGAAACCATTGTAGATTAAAATATTAACTGCTCTCTTCCTTAATAAATATTTACCAAATGTAAGGAATATTCGAGAAATTGTAACAAAAACACTATTTTGTAGCAGATAAAAAAAACGCAAGGAATTACATCCTGTAAACTATGAGTTGGTTAATAAAATTTCATTAGTCTGAAAGACAGAAATATTTCATTGGTATTGTTGTAATCAGACTGTCGATACCCCATAAATACTCAAAAGAAATGGGTTTTAGAGTGTACTTCGCAGGATATCTATTAAAGAAGTATTGGATATGATCAGGTATCGGATGGAATTATAATTGGGCTTTTATTTCATTTTCCAATTATGTATCCCATTGATTTGTATTTATAATGGGTCACTCAAGTGCGCTTAATAATTGAAAACTGAATGGCGCAATAGCCCATGAGGGCTAAGGCCTACTGAATCTATCTAGACGCTGGGTTGCATGTGCAGATGTTTAAGTCAAATAGTCAGTCTAACGTGAACCCCTCAGTGTTCAGTTACCAAGCAAGTTTATTACTCATTTAACTACCCCCTCAAGGGATGAAAGGCTGATTCGACCTTACCCAACCCGGCATTTGAGCCCCGGACCTGTGGCGTGGAAGCACGAGATACCACCACTTAGCCACAAAGCTTCAAGAGCTTAATAATTACATTTTATATAAGGGAGGGGGAGTCGATACTTCAACCGAAAGAAATAAAAAAGTATGAACTTAAGTCAAAATTCAACCAGATATCTTCTTCTTTCTTTTGTTAAACACCGTGGGGTCTGTCAAAATTCAACCAGATATCTTCTTCTTTCTTTTATTCAACACAGTGGGGTCTGTCAAAATTCATAAGCGTCAATCACGTAAGCGATCTATCACTGCCATGCACACAATACACCTGTCATCACGGACAGTGGTGCAACGAGGTAGGTGCGATCAGCCTGTCGGTCCGTCGTTTCCTCCTTCATCTAGCAATGACAGATCAGCATGACGGTTGCTTGTTTCGTCCAACACGTTGACCGATTTCTCTGCAGGATAATTCGCAATTCCTATAGAATATTATTCTTCCTCGGTCGAATACAGAAACTTGGTCAAAAGACGCCCGAAATCTTTCACGAGGCATAGGTAAACCACTTATGCATAAAAAAAAACGCACGAAAAAACAATTGCCGTACTTCAAATCGCCAATCTGTTCTTCCCTGATATATTGCTTGAGTGCGGTTGCCTCTGCGCTATAATGCTACTGATTTACATATTTCATCGCCGCCAACGCATGATGTAAATTTTACATGGTTTTGCATGCTTCCTTCAGGCTGTTGCATTTTGTGTCACCAACAGTGTAGTAAATAACACATTTCTGGAAAAATACGGACTATTTTTTTGTTTTAGGGAAATTGGTTCAAAAACACTTGTAACGGATCTATCTGCGTACCTCCTACTACTTCTCTTGGGGGGAAAACTGTTTCTTTAAATATTATTCTATTGAAACTTTCTCCCGAAGAAGACGTTACATATGCAAATCAAGGCTTATATTTAAGCATTAACTTTCAGAGTCGAGAGACAGAGAGGTTAGGAGCTAAATGATAGCCGTTAGTGATTAACACAAAGTAATTGAAAGCTAGTCGAAAGTGATTCGTAGGTCATTTGCTTAATATTTAAGATTGACGATTTGGTCAGTTTGATATTTAAATTGGATTAGTGTCGGCTGGAAAAGAGTAGAGTAACTTAGAATGTAACTTTGATTATTGGAAAGTGTATGGCTAAGACGTCCCAAGAGTAAGTCATTAAATATATAATTAAATATATTAATTACATCGTCTTCCTCGCTTTTGCTCCCATGTTTATCTAAAGGTGCATTTCCTAACTTGGGTTGTTGATATTTGATTGGTTGTTGAAAATTGTTAATAAATTGTATTTGTTTTGTCTCTGGCTAATCTTCCTTCAAACTCTAGTATACTGATGGATGGGACAGCCCATCCATCACAGACTGTGGTTGGGTTTTTGATCCCCATCCATACGCTCACAAAATTTATGGTACACACATATTATCATGCATATGGGGTCCATCAGAGAAGGAAAGAATAAATGACATACTCGAAGGAACAAAAAAGTGATAATTATACAGTTTTCCCATCGTCAAATAATACTGTAAATGAAACTATATCCCTTTAAGACCCAGCTCGCACGATCGTGAGGATTTGTGCCGGTTAGATTTTCTTATCTCTTTAAGGTATCCGACTACGTTCGGAACCGTGATTTTGTAAAAACGTATATAAATGGATAATATTTATGATATTTAGTGTCACTTAGATTAGAAAATGTATATAAAATTGTTTCAAGAATATTATTACAATAAAAAATTACTTAAGCACAATATTTTGACAAAAAATGAACATAGAATGACCCATTTTCAAAATATTCTCCTTTTGTGAAAAATGCTTCTATTATAATAATATTTTGCCTGTATTTAGCTCAGACCTCTGTATAGAGGCTCAACTAGAATTTTTGAAATGCATAACTTAGAAATGGATTGATCCATGTTTTACGACAATATAGGGGAGAAATTTTAATAAAAAAACGCCGATAACTATTTCAAAATGGTTGTAACTCTGAAAATTATGAGAATTTTTCAAAAATCATAGTTGAGCCTCTGTACAGATGTCTGAGCTATATACAGGCAAAATATTATTATATATAATAGAAGCATTTTTCACAAAAGGAGAACATTTTGAAAAGAGGTTATTCTAAGTTAATTTTTTGCCCAAATATTGTATTTAAATAGGTTTTTTTTGTCAAAATGTCCTTAAAACAATTTTATACATGTATTCTAATCTAAGTGAATCTAAATATCATGAAAATTATCCATTTATGCGCCTTTTTAAAATCACGGTTCCGAACGTAGTCGGATACCTTAAGACCCAAAATATTTTTATCCTTAAATATTGTATTTTCTGGTTATTAACACTTATGGTTATAACCCCAATGGCAGTGGAAAAAGTGATAAAAATATTTTTGTTACCCCCTCCTAACCGGAACGTGGAGTGTTCCAGCACGAATTTGCGAGATGGGTCTTAAAGGATTAGGGCAAGCAATTCTATTCCTACAGCAAAATTTTAGGTGCTGGATGACTCTATGAGTAAACAGGAGAGCTACAATTCCAGTTTCAGAGTTTTCCTCATATGCTGTATAGGGTTACAAACTGGAAGTCATGTGGATCAATCATTTTCATAGCTCTTTACCCTTTCTTATCAAAAAAGTTATTATAATATAAATAATGGAGTTCAATCATTCATAATATATAACCAAAAATGCAAGCCCAAACTTGACGATGCCAAATAGCTTGCAGATTTATTGTTTTTAATTTATTAAGTTGTCCTTTAGATGACTTAAACAGGAGTTTTCAAGTTAAAAATCATCTTATGAGTACAGCGTTTCAAAACACAAACGCGTTTCTAATAAAATAGAAATTATGGCAGTCACAAAAAAAAAAATACATATTTTTTTTCTTTTTATTTCAGTACTTTATTCAGATATGTAAAAATAGAATAGAATAGCAACTATAATTTTCGATTTCGTACAAGAATTTGAGAATTGATTTCAGGGTTTTCGGGGAAATAAACAAAATATTTGTATTTCAACTCTTTTTATAATCGAAATATGTAAGCTGTCAAAAATATTTCAAACAGAATGCACAGAGTTGTAGTCTAACATCCAACTTAAAGAGAAATTTGATCATATCTTTGTTCAACTTTCTTAACCATACCTTCCCAGACACAAATATCCCTCTCTACACAATCAGATATTTCTCATGTCATCATTGCTTAGAAATGTGTACATTTGAAAGCAATTATTTTCGAGAGTAAAGCATGCTAAAAGTAAAATAAGAGCTAAAATATGAGATAAAGAACTCTTCGAGAAAAGCAACTACTTCAATCGAAGCAGACATTGATTCATTAGTTTCTTGATTCGAATAACACATTAATTTTTTATTTACATGTAAAAATATTTATGTACAAAATTTACAAATAAAATGTGTATACAAAAATATCAAACTAATTCCATCTTGCGGTTTTAATAATAAAAAATCCTAATCTTATTAATATTCAAATACTTAAATATGTGAATTATACAGTGTGATTCATAAAGAAGTATACACTTTTCTGACGCTGTAAAACAAGAACATTAAAAAACACGCACCAACGTAGCGAACCGTAAAGTAGATGCACTTTTAAAGTTTGTGTCCCACCCCTGACGGATGTGACGTAGACAACAGCCCCAGTGTCACACGCGTGAGATTCCCTTAATACATGTGTTTTGTGCATTACTCAGAAAGAAAGTTTTCGGGCCCCTTTTCATAAGCAAACTGTCTCAGGAGCTACTTTTTGAATATGTTAAAATTTTGGTTGATGCCACAGTTGTAGGACGACGTATCTTTTATCCGTATCTTCAATACAGTAAGGATAAAATTCCCGGAATTGAGATACAAAATTTCTTTGTACTATTTCTTGCTCGAATTCCATTTTGTCAAGTTTCCAAACTACCGCTATGTGATATGGGGGCAGAGAGCATGCGCGGAAACGTATTTTGTTGCCAAGCTGCAGGGATAGGAACCAGAGTTGCCAGAAACTTACGCAGCAAAGTAGCACAAAGAGGGGGGGAAAGTAGCGGAAAGTCGCGAATTGATTTTCACTTGCACAATTCATAAATATAATTTTTTAATTTTGTAAAATTATTTTAAAAGATACGTTAAAATGATTTAATTCTTAATTGATTTAAAATTCTCTCAAATTCTTCCTGCTAAGTATAGTGATCTGTTGTGTCTTTTTTATAAGTTTCTGAATTACATTGAAGCATTTGTAGTGATGGAATGAAATCAACGCAGCAAGTCCCTCATTCTTCCAAAGTCATTTTGATTCGGAGGATTGACTCAAACAGTTCAAGACACATTCGATTCCTTAATTTTGTTATTTTTGACGTCACTCTGGAAAATGGCCTTTCTACAGTGGTATAACTTATGGGTAGGCTGTAAAATTTTAAAGCAAATATAGCTAAATATCTTAAAAGTGGATTTCCAACTGCGTCTTTTATATTAAAAATGTGACACCAAAATAATTCTCCATCATTTAAAAGTTCAGATTCAGATAGAAAAACATCCTTCAACTGTACGTTGAAAATTTGTCTCCATTGATTCTCCAGAACATATAATTTAGATTGCTCTGCGAAAGGCAGAAAAAAAAGAAAGAAAGAACGATTTGAATTTTAAAAAATCAGGGGAAAAATTCTTTATCTTTTTTAAAAGCTCCGTAATTTGTAGTGATTCGGTTTAAAAGTTGCTCACGTGAAATATTGAGAAAATTATGACATCTTTGATAGAATTCTTTAGTACAGAGAGATTCTGTAGAAATTATTTTACTTTTGCTTGTCAGTTTACTCAAAAAGACATCCATCAAGTACTTCAATAGGCAAATAAATGCTTGTTAAATTCATGTCAACTTCTAAAAATTCACACATTTAAAGTAAACTATTCTTCTTAAAAGAGTAAGGGTGCAATCTTTTAATGCTTTCACTAATTTGCATTGATCAACGTGATCACTTTGAAAGAACAAATTAATCCACTCAAATTCTGCTAAAATTGGCAGCTGTAATTTAACAATATTTAATTCTATACTTGTATTAATTTAAGTAAAGGGATAGCAAGACAAGTACTTGATTGGAAAGAAAGGAATCTAGGCAGTGGCGTAACGGGGAATATTAGGTCCCCTTGCAGCTTTTGGACCCCAAGCCCTAATACGTACGTGGCGTCAGTCAGGCTTTGGGCCCCCGCAATGCGAGGGTGTACGTTACGCCACTGAATCTAGATCAAAACCTTTCAAAAAGGATTTGATCAGATTTTTATCACATAATTTTTCTAGATGACAAGTGCTTACTTTTGTCATTGTATGCTATTATTTATAAGTCCAGTGCTGGAACGTAAGTCAAACACCAAAATAGATTTTTATTCTTTAATACAATGCAGTACCTTTGATGATAATTATACAATTTACTTAGTTCTATAAGAATTTGGCCTTTCACAATTACTTTTCCAGTTTAATATTTATGTAGAAATTCTCTCTAAGTCTATTTTTAAAGAATATTTCGTTTCATTTTTATGCTTCTATCGCGATTAGAAAGAGTCCCTATTTCTTTTTCTACAACTTGCAGTGAACAAGAGTG
>BMAV01003034.1:95673-107304 GCA_019973955.1 Trichonephila inaurata madagascariensis
TCTCCTAGAAACAGTTTGCATTGAAACTTGTACTCCTGTTTTGGCTGTGAACGCTAAACCAAGTTCTCTGACACAACTGTTCCTCTGATGTCATTATTTGCCAAATATCACTCTGATTGAATCATTGTTACTCTTGACCAACCCTGTACTAGTTGCCAGGTATCGTCTCCCATACGTTGAAACCTCTGCCACAGTCTTGGGTTCACACACTGAAGTACATTCAGAATCTGAAGCTCTTTGGTTTGAAATTGTCCACATTCCAATAATTCCCTTCAAAAACATGTTCATTTTGCATTTTTGATCGTTTAACTCGCGCCTGAGTACAGCCATTGCACATAAATTTGATCGCATGCCATATAGCATGTGAACAAGTTTTGTACTCATTCTGACCTGCTCACCTGTTTTGGGCATGCTGGAATGTTTAGTTTATGCACATTGTTTTACCTTCAAATATTGATTCTCTGCAAATAATTTTGAATAATTTGGCCGATACTTACTTGGCATTTTTACTCATTTTACAAATTATGCTTAACTTATAGACACCAGTGTATTTTGACTTTGCTATCCTATAGAGAGCAAAACACTTTATAAAAATGTTCCTTTTTATCTTGAATTGATTAGTTTTTACTAATATAAAATGTGTTCCATATTTTGCTATCAATTTTTGCTGCAATGCTAAATTAGCTTTGCACTTTACATATTCAAGAGAGAAATTACTTATTTATGAATTTTTTGTTTTAAAAGCACAGTACTATAAACATATGTATTAATTACAATATTGCTAATTTTCTTGAAAATTGGCTTTTTTTTGTGCCTGAAAATGTGTTTGGTATTTCACACTCTTTTACATTTGGCAGATACAGCCTTAATGAAGTTTCTGTAATCTAATTGACATAAAATGCAAAAGCTATATTTAAAAAAAATTGCTTAAGTGATCTGGAAGTTTTCTTGACATTAGTATTAAATGTCTATCTTATTTCTTTCATACTAATGCATTTACATATAGTGATACATGTTTACATTTTAAAGGATGGCGGATCATTGGACTTAGTGTTAAAAAAGGCTGGCCGAATCCCAGAACCAATTCTGGGCAAAGTCACAATTGCTGTAAGTATATAACTTTTAATTTTGAGGGCCCTTCCTTATATTTGAATTTTATGATACTGCTGGATTTATTAGTTTTTAAGTGTTTTTCACTATGAAATAATTATGCAATATATCTTTTAAAGTTTTTATAAATTATTTTTAAATACTTATGTTTTGCTTTATTTTATAATTTTTTTTTTTAGTATTGAACTCATAATCATTAAAATATTGTTTATTTTAATTTCATTTATATAAGTTAGCTTTATATTAATTTCTCCTTGAATATATAGAGAGAGTGCCAAATTAAATTGTGATGTGCCAAATTACTAATGAATTGCATATATTTTTATTCGACATTGTAGTTTAAAAATCTGGTTCCCAAAGTGAGCTGCATACATTGTCACTCTAAAGCACCTACAGATTGCAGTTCGGGCAATTTGAACACACTATTTCTGTTGTCAATTTCAAAAGTTTCTTCTTCATCATAAAAAAACTTATTTGAATGTGCAATATTCTTCAGAAACTTAACACCATAGTGTTCTTTAACATCTATTATTTTGGCCACATAAAAATGTTCTGTTTTTTGCCTTGTATTTTTGATAAACAAAAAATCCCCCTTTTCAATAGTACCCCTTACATCAGCTACTGTAGAATTTTCATCTGATAATTCTTCAGGTAAAGCTGCCTCAATTTCAAACTCAGGTTTTTTCACAAGTTTTTCCCTTTTTTGGCTATTTTAATCTCATGTTGTTTTCAATTTCTTCTTTTTCTGGAGTGTCATTCAGAATTCTACATCTCCCTAGTTTTCTGTCACCTCTTTTGGATTTACTTTGAGAATTATGCTTTTTAGAAATTATATAGAATTATGCTTTTGTTTTTTTAACTATAAAAATTGTTTTTTTTTTTTTATTAAATGAATTCTTATGTTTGTATAAACAAAATAATCTTGAATAATAACAATGGTAGCAAACATTTTTTTTTTTTTATAACTAAAGCATATTGAACGTTTCAGAATAAAATAGACTCCTCTCATTTCAATAACACCCTATAATAATAAAAAACTTGATTAAATCAAAATGGTTAAGATAATTGAGGCAATTTTTCTCCTTTTTATAATGAAAACTTTTTTTAATAAAATAATAACAAAGAAAATTAATTGCCATTGACCTAGATACAAGGCCACTATGTGGTCTCGGGTACAAGACTAGGTAATTTCATACAAAATGTCTTCTGCAGAAAAACCCACATGGAGAGAGGATTTATTTAAAATCTAATTTAATATTTAATGTTACAAACAAAATTATGTAATAGAATTCACAAAGAAAAATATGTGACTTTGTACAACAATAAAAAGAGATGAGCAGCAAAATTTTACTTCAGACCATGTAAAAACTTTTTTCATTTATAACCTGCCACAGCTTTCCTTTGCAAAATTTCAAAATAAATGCCAAAGTAGGAATTGGTGTTGTCACTCATCCAACTGAATAATAAAACTTAGAACTAAATATTATTTAAATAAAATGGGGTGGCCCGAGGTACACATGTCTCCCCTATATATACATTAAAAAAATTTTTTTTTGTCATAATTGGCTTCCACACCATTAAAACTGATATTCACTCACAATTTCTCTTGGCTTGTGAATTGAAATGAAGATAAAAAAATTTTAATTGTTTACTGAAATGATTTCAAATGCTCATAAGACATTTGGCTGTAAACCTATGTATAATATAATGCAATCAGATTATGTTTACTTTATTTCATTTCTTTAATTTTTTTTAAGGTTTTGAAGGGACTGAACTATTTGAGAGAGAAGCATCAAATAATGCATAGAGGTTTGTATTTTTTTTCTCTCTTTAAATTTTATAAATATTATAAAATTCTGAGTACTGTGAAAATTCAGTGTGTGTAGGTAATTTTGACAGTGTACTTTTAAGAAATTAAAAATTACTTTAATTCTTGATTCATATAATCATACTCTGAAGTATGCAGTAAAATGTCCGGGAAAAAAAACAAACAAACAGATTGGATGTTTAAAGGAATGTGAAAAATTTGTAGGATGGCATTGTGAAATATTTCCTTTCCATCTAACTTCTTTTTTTCCCCCATTTTTAAAAATTACTTCATTGGGATTTTTTTAAAATTAAAATTCATTAAGAGTTTTTTAACATAAAACAAAAACAAATCTAGATAGCTTTTCTTTTCTGAAGTATTTCACAAATAAATATTGATCTGTTTTAGTAAAGGGAAAATATGTATAGTTTATAAATTACTGGATAGCTTCTTTAATTAATTCAATTTCATTTGGGAATTTAATGGTTCCAAGTACAATTTTTTTTTTTTAAATAATAGACTGTTAATTTCAGAATATTTTGTTTGTAATTTCTCATGGCAAAGAAAGTTTTTGTAAATTTTCTTAAAACAAATTTATTTTTTGACAGTTTGATTTTAAAATCTATGATCTTTTTCAAATTTGAAAACTTCCAAAGTAAAACATTAATTATTCTGGTCTCAAAAACAGAATTCTGTTTAACCAACTATAGTTCAGCTTTGTCCAAACAAATATCATGATAAAAAGTTCAATTGTAAGCAATTTTCAAGATGCAAAAATTTGTCATGAAAAGTTAATGGTATTCTGAAAATATTTTTTATTTCAAAAAAATTTGTTAGATGAACAAAATACTTTTTTTTTATTTTGCAGTTTTACCTTTCAATCAAAACCCATATCAAAATTATAGTTATTATTGATCATGCTTGTTAACATTCAGCTTGTTTTTATATGCATGTAGTAAACACATACTTTTCATTTTAACTATTTATCAAAACATGCATGTTCTCCTGGAGGATGCATTTTGAAACGTTGTTTGAAATACTATATACATCATTCAAACATCCATTATTTTTATATTCAAGAAAATTTGAGATGAACTGAAACTGTACATATAGATGAGATTGCAAGAAGCATAAAGAAAAAGATTGTTAATCAATTTAATATTAAGATTATGAAATGAACTTTTGGGTCTGATTGTCAATAATTGCTCTGAAGATAAATGGTCAATGACTAGCCTTAAAGATTTAATTTCTTAAGACAGCATAGAGCATGGTAGAATAGTGAAAACAAACACATGCAGATGAAATAAGTTTAGAATAGTTTTTTGAATTAAAAAATGGAGACAAAATCAGTTTTTGCTATTTTCATACAAAAATAACTTATGTGTTTAATATTTAAATTTCATGCATGAAATTTTTGTAATTTTCTTTAGAGACTAGCCTAATGGTTTTAGTTTACAAAAAGCATCCTACCAAGTTCTAATGTATTCGTGACATTGAAGGTTGTCTCGATTGAATTATAATGGAATGTAACTTTTTGACTATGATAGAGTTGTTAATATTTACATTTTTTTTTTTTTTTTTTTCATCTTGTGCCCAAAAATAAACATATGCACATCTATAAAAAGTGTATATTTACTAGTGTTTTTTAAGACATAAACAAGTTTTATTCAAATTGTTAAGTAATTGACACAGAAGCATAGCGGAAGCTAAAAATGAAAACTAAATGCCACTGCATTGCCTTTCAGATGTAAACACTGTCTAAATTGCCGATGTTTGCAGGACATAAATCTGTTATTTTCTTAAAATTAAAATTTTTTTTTGTTTAGTATGTAATTTTTTTTATTGTATTTAAGAAGTTTTTAATTCCGGTGTTATATATATAGAGAGAGAGGTAAAACATTTTTTTTATAGAGAAAAGGGAATTTATAAATTTAGATGGAAATTAATTGTATGTTAAAATATAAATTCTTATTAAAATTGTGGATTACCGGAAATAAAAGTACATTAAGTAATGTTTTTTTATTGATATGGTAGGAGACATAAGAGGAGTTGAGAACTGTAGTTGTCATAATGATGTATTATTATTGCAAATTTTATTTTTCTGTAAGATTTTTGAAAGTTTTTAAAATATCTCTTATTTCTGCTATTTGCTAGCGAAAGCTATATCCATTATGCTTTTAACTTATTATATTAGAAATTTCAGATGTAAAACCTTCAAACATCTTGGTGAATTCAAGGGGGGAAATCAAGATTTGTGACTTTGGAGTCAGTGGACAACTGATTGATTCAATGGCCAACTCATTTGTTGGGACTAGGTCTTATATGTCGGTATGATTTTTTTGAATATGTATTCATAGAAATATTTTATTTACATATTAAAAAAATTAAGCTATTCAATATGTTTCAACTAAGCAATTCACTAAATGTAATTTGTTTCATTTCAGATATAGTTGCAAATATTTCTGCTTAAATATAACTAAAAGAACTCTTTGAAATTAATGTTTCTATCAAGCATTTTTCAATATAATATCTTAATGTTTTAATATTTGTGATCTACCTTATTACAATATTTCAATGTTAAAAGTTAAAATTATTTTGTAATTTAAAAAAATAGACTAGAACTTTGAAACTGTGATGTATTTGTTCTTTTATATATATATATTCAGTATGCAGACATGTAGGAGCATGAGTGAGGAAAAATTGAAAGAATTCTGATCTATTTAGATTTCTCTGAAAAATAATCATAAACATTTTCTATCAACAGAATATATTTATAGAATTACTTATATTTATTGTATAAAACAAATCCAATGAAAGAACTAGTATTCAAATATAAAGGTTTTTATTACAATCTTCATATAAATCTCTAGAGGTACTACTGAACAAATTTGCTGTCTAAAGGTAATGCATGTTCTTTTCACTATATAAATACCTAACTCTACATCTCTCATTATTCTAAAATATATGAGTACTCATAATCTAAAAAAATTAATCAATAATGGAATATATTGAATATTTTTTAGTATTATTAGTCTTGTATAATCTTGAACTGTAGTAACTTAAAAACACAGAGTGTGATTGAATCTATATTTCTATAGAAAACCACATCTCGGCAAATATTGTCATAAAACTAGGCTTAGAAATAGTATCTAACTCAAAACAGACAGCTAAAGCAATTAAATCTGTGTTTATTAAGTATAAATTTTTTTAAAATGAAGTAAAATTCATTAATAAAGTTAAGATGCAAGTAATGCTTCTATTCTGAACTAATTGGATTATTTCATTTTCAAGATGGTTCATAAAATGAAAAGCAATCTTTTCTAAATCAGTACCTTTAGTTTAATTTGGATACAGGTAATTAAAATCCATTTGTAAAATAAATTTTTAAAGATATGACTGAACATTCTATATTTAAAAGATGCAAGTAAATGAAATTTAATGTATTAAGCCAAATTGCTTCACAATAATAGATTTTCAGAATTCCTAATAAACAGCACATATTCATCTGTGCCAAAGTTTCTGCCCCTAATAGTATTAAAATTTAAAGTAATATAAAGGAACTAGCAATTATTTTACTAGTTTTTCCCATTGCAGGAATTAAAATACTGTAAAGCATTTTAATTCCTACAAGTTATAGCTAATTTAAGTACTATAAAGTATTTAAATTCATAATTTTACTTTTATTCTTTCTATGTAACTTCATTAATGCTTGTAGCCTTGTGGTTATTGTCACACACTTGTGGCCGAAGTGTCATGGGTGTGAGTCCTGGAACCACTGAAGATCCACCATGTAAAGGAGGCCAATGCACATTAAATCTTTTGAGCACAATGTGGTCATTGATGTGGTGTGGTAATTAGGAGAGGGGTGATCAAGGTTAAAATTACAATATCTGTTGCCAGTAGCCCTTGTGTTGCTTTATAGTGCCATATTGATATAACTCTCACTCACTTATTAATGCTTATAAGTATCTTTTACAGTTGTCCTTCCTTCGCATAAATTTTTTATCATTCTTGGTTTAATTTTTATTAACTGTGAAAAAATTTTTTAAATGACATTTTTTGAACACGCTTTTGCTAAAAATATGTATCTGTCCATAAATTATCTAGAAATTGTATTATAACTGAATTTAAGCAAAATTAAAAGATAAATTTCATAAAAATGTGTACAGTTTTGTATCTCTTCTTGTAACTTTAAAACATATTAATCAATCAGATGCATGTCTTAGCAAAATAAATTAAGTATGAAATATTTGTTTGCTACTATGAAATAATAAGTCATCAGTGATTTTTATTTATGTATACTTTTTCCCCCTGGGAATGTGAAAAAGATAATTGGTTGTTTTTGCATTACATGTATTGCAAGAACGGTGAAATTTCCAGACAAAATGCAGACTTATACTTATTTATGCTACAATGAGGTTTAAATGATTTAAATCAAATATTTCTGTATGAAACATGTTTTATTATTAAATGCATGCACATTATATCATATTTAGTTCACAATTTTAAAGTAAAAGCATATATAATACTGTATTAAAGGGGGCCTTCATTTTACAATTTTAAGTATTGTACCGAAGTTGATGAATTTTATTAAAAATATTTTGATTTTTAAGGAATAATTAATAAAAGATTTTAAAACTTCCTAAATAGTAATTTTCATTGTTTCCTATAATTTAAATACTAATTTCTGTATTAAAGATCTTTTAATAGAAAACCTACTAATCAAGGAACATCTTTTCTTTCTGGGACTATATGTTTTTAAGATTTTGCAATTGGTAATATATCATAGTGTTTTACTGGATACATTTTAAAATTTTGAAATTTGCTATGCTGTAAATTTCTTTCTTAAAATATAAAAATATATATCTTAAATAAGTCTTGTAATATTTTCTGTTATTATACATACATAATTACTTTTAATTGTGATTGTTATGATTTTTCATTTTTATTTGGATATTATTACATTATTGATTATTATTGTATATATTTTGATATTATTTTGGAAAAAGAAATTGTATCACATATTTAATTACATACCTCAGTCTCATACTTGTAGAAAAATTTGTCTAATGAATATTAAAGTTTTGAATTATTTGTAATTTTTTTTTAATATTGTACTTTTATTTAAAGTATTAGAGTTTTATAATTAACGAAGACAAATTGTACTTGTAATATTAAAATATATATATATAACAATTGTTTATAACATTTTCTTAAGTCTTAAAATGCTTGTGACTGGTGAAGTACAGCTTATTCTGTGAGGAGACTTCCAAAAATTGCTTTTTCATTTTTGTTTTTTTCTCTTGTTATTTTTTAAACAGCCGGAACGATTACAAGGGACACATTATACTGTTCAATCTGATATTTGGAGTCTTGGGCTCTCTTTGGTTGAAATGGCTATTGGACGTTACCCTATTCCTCCTCCTGAACCAAAGGAACTTCATGCAATATTTGGTCCCAAATATTCAGCAAGAGCAGATCAAAATCAATCCCCATCACCAAACACAAAATGTAAATCATTCAGCTTTTACTAATTAGAATGGAACTGATAACTTTATTTCATGTTTCCTTTGTGACATTCCATTTAGTTTTATAGGTCTAATATAAATTTTCATCATGAATATTGTTGACAGTCTTCAATATTTTATTTTTCTTGCAAAGAAAGGGTTCATTTGGCACTTTCTTCCCATATACAGTCATCAGTGGCATAACATACCCCTCCCCCCCCCACACACGTACATTGTGGGGGGAGGCCCAGAATTCTAGGGAGCCCAAAGCTTGACTGATGCCAAGTACAGCTTGGGGCTCCAAACCTAACTTTGCAAGGGAATCCTAATATTGTCCCTTTTGCCACTGTCATTATTTCTGTAAAAGATGTTTGAATTTTTATTCTCTTACAGACACAATGAATATATATGCAAAATATGTTGAAAAAGTTAGGGAAGGGGGACTGTATTGAAAATGATGAAAGTAAATATGAAATAATCAAAATCTTGCACTTCTTTTATAGTAAATTGGGTACTTTTCCATTTTGCTTGCATAGGCGATAAGGTCGCTGATGAGTGGTGGCAAATGGATTAGGATTCTTCCTCTTTTCTGGGAGATCCCAAAAAAAAAGCATTTTGCCTAAAATTGCTGCTTGTGATAATAATCATGAAATGAAATTGTATTTTGGAAAAAAATTAATTGCACTGTAACCTTTCAACTTGTCACAGTAAAAGAAGTACCCAGAAAGGCACATGGTTTGAGTCATCAAATATGAGTTTCTTGAAGTGTGTGAGGTTTATTTACAGTTGGCAGGAAGAGTTAACTTCAGTTGAATGGTTAGAAATCAGTCATGGAATAGTTGTGAACTGGAATAATTACATGCAAGAGGTTTGTATTTATTCCTTGATTAAACATCAGCAATAAAAAATAGGACCTGGTGTGATCATCGAAGTGGATTAAGTATGCTTCCATAGCACAAAAACAATGTGGGACAGATTTTGCCGCAACATTGGATATTTCGTGAAGCTTGCAGTGAAGCAAATGTATGTTATCTTATGAAGGTTGCAAACTGATCTGTGAACATTATATTTGAAGCAATTGACCCTCTCGCTGCATATTTATTTTACCAAAGTAGGTTCAAAAACTGCATATCTTTTCATTATGTATTTCAAATCTACTTATTAAATCTGCATTCTAGAGTTAAAATATACAAAAGATTTTTTATTTTAAAATATAAAATTAGGTCATAAAAATATATGAACATGAAAACATTAACAGGAACAGCAAAGCTTCCACAGCTAAATAGTCGGAAAAAATGCATACCCGCAGAATTTGTGGGTTTGCCACATCTACGTTGCCCATGGAAATACGGGATGCACAGTGTGAGGGTTAAGGAAAATATCAAAAAAAGAAGTATGATGTTTTTGAATTTCATGGAAATCATACTGCTCTGAAAAAATGGATGAGGACAGTTTTGAACATTTTGAAATGAACCGTAAATACAATTTTGTCAATCCAGAAACTGGAATGCACCACAAAAAATAGAGAGAATGTGGGGTTGTATCAAATGGCAAAACTAAAAAACAGAAACTACATGTCATCTAGAAAATCTTGAAGAAATGTGGGCTTATGCTTCCAAAGTAAAAAATTCTCATAACTAACATTTTGTGTGTGTGTGTCAGTACTGTGTGTTGTTGAGAATAAAGTCTGCTGGAGAAGATTTGTGCCAGCAAAATGAAAAAGTATCAAACTGTTATATATTTATTTGTGATTCAAGCCAAATATTTTTAAAATACTATTTTTAAAAGTTTTTACTTTTGTAAAAATGAAAAATTAGTATTTAATTAACTTTATTGGGATTATTTGCGGATAAAAGAAATATTCTTAAAGATATGAAATAAATATTCATAAAGATGTTTAAAAAAATGTTTTTAATCAAATTTTGTAATTGATAAAACTTGTGTTGAAAAAGAAAATAAATTGTGTGGGTTGTATAGTACAAAAACCTGAGGGACCACATGTATAAAATTTGATATACTGAAGTTTTGAGTGATAATGGGCACTTCAAAGCATTTTTGTTCATAATTTATATTTTTTAAAATTGTTAAATGTTCAAGTGGATCTTTGGCATACTTTGTGGCTTATCTCTTGAGTAAGATGACATAAGATTATGATTCTTTCACTGAGTTCAAATTTTTTTTTTTTTTTTTTTTTTTTTTAAGGCTGATTTTATTTGAGGCAAAGAAAGCTAAAAAGCTAACATTTGGTGATTTCTTTTAAAATAGTACAGAAAGATATGAAATTTTATTTTAAAATTCTATCTAAAACAGAAATCTATTTGGTCAATGGATGGCATTCATGCAATATATGACATGAAAATTAAACCTTCTTTTAGAAAAGAATGTGGAATATCAAATATGAAATTTTGTACACATTTTTATTTATAAGTAAGCATTCAGAATTTTTACCTTTCCCCCCTCTGCTACATATAACTTTGGCACATGTTGCATGACTATCACAATCTATCATTGCTTCTGACTGAAACATATTATAATTAAAAAATTTAAAGACATAAAAAGTATTTTAAATTATTAAATAAAAGCCTTTTATTAAATATATTTAAAAAAAATTCCAGTGTGTGTTCTTGCATTAGGATAGATATGAACTGTCACTAAGAAAACACTGTGCTTACTGATTGTTTAGTTTAATTTCAAAAATTAACCATCTCAAGAATGAGTACTTAAGCTTATTGTACAAGTATGCTAAATGTACATGATAGAGAAAAATGCGTCTTGTATTTCATAGATGGAATAAAGTTTATTTTCTTTATTGAAAGTGTGCTTAGCTAAAAAGTAATTTAAAATGGAGGAAAGGGAATACTAGTATTTAACAAAGTTAATTTCATTTACTATCATAAACTAGTCTTGGCCAATCCAAATGGTTTCATTGACCACTTTGTTGTATGACATAACATAGAGCTGCAATTTGCTTAAACATGTTTCTAAAAAGTATGATACAAGTGCAAAATTAATAAATTGTTACTATTTATCTTTATTGTTTATTATGATTCAATGTATTTAATTCTCTAAGTCTTAATGATATATTTGTTTTATCTCTTCCTTTCTCTTTAATTTTTGTAAATCTGTATTTTTGTAATATATATTCTTTTTCTAATGATTTCAAATTTTCTGTTCATCAACGGCTTTTCTTTTCCCTGAATTTATTCT
>BMAV01003034.1:107314-123369 GCA_019973955.1 Trichonephila inaurata madagascariensis
CAAATTTTCTGTTCATCAACGGCTTTTCTTTTCCCTGAATTTATTCTGAAATGTAAAAAAAAAAAGGGGTGGGGGCAAATAATTATTAGATGGGTAATTGTTGATATATCTTGCAGAGCAACAACATTCATTTTAAATAAATTTAATGTTTTTGTTTTCTGATAATGTTTTTTTAAAAATACCAACTTTAAAAACTTTGTCAGTTAATTGTATCAATTTAACATTTTATTAAATTCTTTCTAGTTTAATTTTATTTATACTAGTAAAAATATGCTCTGGAACAAATTTCAGAATCTCTTTATTAAAATATATATTTATCTGTCTTTAAATGCCACATTTTAAAATTATTAGCATTTTAACGAATATGCAATAGAGAACCAACCTACTGAAACCATAATGATTTATACTTTTTTATATTTGAAAATGAACTAAAATACAGTAAGAAACTGAAATGTCTTCAAGATATCTACCCTATAACATTCTATAGCATGGGAACTAATGGTTTTTCAAGTCACACACACACACAATTACTGTAGGATAATGTGTGTATACATACAAATATATGAGGAGAGGGTTCACACGTCACCTCGAGTTGGAAATGAAGATGCTGAAACACTTCATATTTTTAAACATTTAATAAGTTAAAAAGAATATGGCACAACACAGATGCTATCATAAAATGAATGAAAAGGACCGGTGGCTGCCCTTGACATCAACTGGCAAACTATATGCGAAAAATGTCCATTCTCCTTCCACATTGTTTTGCGCTCAGTTTTACCATGTCTGCTGTAATTACAGATACAGTGAATGTTGGTGGTTCCTGTTAATAGTCACTGTCGTGCTAACTGATGTAGGGGTATACTACATATACATACTTATTAGAACTAAAATTACTATTAAAATAAATGTTGTGCATACTATGCTCTCCATTCATGTTCCTGTCATATATCTCTTTTGTCTCTTAAGACAACAGTGTATCAGTTCTTCATGAACAACCTGCTGCTTGACCTCATCATTCCTTTTTTCTTCATTTTTTAAAGCAAAAATGTGTAGAGAGGTTCATTATAGGAAAACTGCATTCACACACACAAATTATAGATAAATGTTACCATTGGTTGTGCAACAAAGACGATTCGTTCAATAACAGTGAATATTCATTGATATCAAATATTAATCTGGAGTTTTTGTATTTGCACTTGAGTATTATAACATGATGCATAAGAATTTTATTTTATTATTATTATTTGTATATATATATATGACACACAAGAAAATGAAAGTTTCAATAGAAATAGAAATTTGCCTGGCTGGCCATGTGTTAAACAGGCCTCATTTAAATTGATATATAATTCAGACTTGCCAGAAAGATATATTGCATTTCCTTTCTTCCTCAGTGGCACAACAGCCCAGGGTGGGCCTTGGCCTTCTCAAGAAGTCTTTTCCTGGCCAGCCTTTTTCCTTCTAGTGTCCTCTAATTCCTAGTCCTTAAAATTAGGAGATCTTTTTCTAGGCCATCAATCCATCTAAGATTTGGCCTGCCCTTTCTTCATGTGTATTGCATTTAGTTTGTTGTATTATGTTATATTCATGGAGTTAATTTTTTTTGTATGGTTTTTAGGCTCCTTCAATTTACCATATGGAGATGGACCTCATCTGATGTCTATATTTGAACTTCTAGACTATATTGTGAATGAGGTAATTGCTAATTAGTGTAAAAATTACAGTAATATGTTTTCTCATACTGACCTTTTAATATTTATTAAACATTTGTAGTACTTTATTTCAAATTTTTCTTGGATTAATAAATTTCTGAATTAAATATGTTTAAAATCTACTTCATGTTTACTTTTTTTTATATATATATTAATTAAATATTTAAAACATATTTTCAAATAGTCATCAAAAAAGGAAAATGTAGAATTATTTAATATACTGAAATTTCAGAAGGTAGTGTTTTAGAAGTTTAAATTATGAATTTCAATATAAATATGACTATTTACTTTAGATCCCTTAATAAAAATAAATAAAAAATTAATATATTGATACTTACAGAGGCATAAGTTTTTTTTAACAGTAAGTTTCTAAATTTGTGTAATGTATTCATTTAAATCTGCAGTTTTATTCTGGTCTTGATGAAATATTGTACCATGAAAAGAGAGGAGAAATCGTTCACTGCCCATGTAAGATTTTAAAAAGTACCCCACAGAGTCCATGCTCAGAAACTTTACATTAGAATGTAGCACTCATGACAACCATTTTGCATACTTTTATTTTATGAATTACCTTTATATATTCTGGAAATTCTCATCAACTGGACATTTCAGAATTCTTATTGCATTCCTAATTATCTGATTGTTTGTATGCTAATTTTTATTAGTCATTTTGCTTTGAATTATTTTTTCTGTCAGACATTTCTGGGATTGTGAGAAGCAAATTTTAGAGGGAATTTTTAAACAATTTTTTCAGAATTTTGATGGAATTTTTTAGATAAGGGGCAAGATGGAGATGGACAAATGAGTAGTATAAATTAAATAGTGTATCTTCAAGTTTTGCGGTAAAAGGTGGAATAAAAATGTTTATTTTCTATCTAAATAAAATCTGGTTTATTCAAATTTGGCAAAATTTTGTACAATTTATATTGCACTTAAGTAAAGGGGAAAATTGATATTTATATTATGTTTCAAAAAAGTACCCAGTCTCCTGAATAAAGTCTCGTTATATACTTTGCATAAAGTCAGGGGCACACTGGATACTTCAGATGGCTATTAAAATATTGATATATTTTTTTATATTCCTCCCTATTGTATTATTTTTTTATGTTTACCTCTTAATCTATAAATATCTGAAGTTCAAAACTAGGAGGAATTAACCAGCTTTAACATTTTTTGAAGGAAAAATATTTATATTGTTATGAAAGTTTTTTTTCCTTTCTTTTTTATTATTTGCATATTAAATTGTAAATCTAGATGCAAGGTGTGCATAAGTTCTTCACATGAGGATTAGTTCTGCTTAAAAATATTGATCTTTTCAATAGGTAATTTATTTATTTTGTTTTAGCCACCACCATCTGTACCAGCAAGTGTATTTTCTCCTGAATTCAAAGATCTTGTGGACAGATGGTATGCATATTTAAGTTCAAGTCATTTTTTATATTAATATTACATTTTTCCTGGTATCTGTGGACGATGAAAATTTATTTTTAAATTGATCAGATTATTTTGGTAGACAGCTGTGTTAATTTTAAATTTTTGTTTTTATCAGCTATTACTAGAATTTAACAAGATATTTTACATAAAACTCTTTGTTCTGCTTTTGAGTTACATTTTATTTTATATTTGCAATAATTTTCTGTTTATTTTTTTAATATGGCTTTTATGATGTAATAATCTGTCAGAATACTTTTCGAAGTGTGATTTTTTTTTTTTAAAGATTTTTTCTTTCTATAGCTTGAAGAAAAATCCAGCAGAAAGAGCCGATTTAAAATTTTTGACTGTAAGTGTCAAATTTAAGCTTCTCCAAATTTATATTAAAAATAAGAACAAGATTTAATTATTTCTCATCTTTCTTTTTCTTCTTTTATTGTATAAACAAGAAAAAAAATTGAATTGTGTAAACAAAATTGTATTGTGTGTTTTACTGTGTAAATTTTAACAGCTGTATTTATTTTGTTTTTAATTTAAAATATGAATTTCTTTTTAAATATTGTTTTTAGAGATATACTAATTTGAAAGTTATTTATTAAAAATTTATTACAGGGACATATGTGTCAGATTTTTCCATTACACCACCCTTAGCATTTTGACTTTTTTCAATACTGTAGACATTATGTTAATGTCATGTAACCTGACAGCTAGACATTAGGCAACTGACAAATCTTTTTTAAATGCATGTTAGTTCATGTGACCGTAACATTTAATTTGATGCATTTCATTAAAAATTACATTACTAAATTGCTCTTTTCAGAGGGTTGGAAATAATTTATTGAATGCTTTTTAAGCATTGCATAAAATATGAAGTCTAGCAAATATCAATGTATAAAAATCAGGACCCACCCTCAATTCAAGAAGAAAAAATTCAGATATGCTTCTGAAATACAAACCATTTAAATACAATTTCCTAATGAAGTTTTGGTAAATATAAGTTGTGTTAACTTTAAATTATGAATCATCTGTCACATTCTTTTTTTAATTGTTTGAGAGCTTTAAATAATTCAGTCACTAGAAAAAGAAATTAATGTACAGTTATTGTAATTAAGTTTGTCCATTAGTAATGTAATGTAAATGATTTTAAAAGAGCACATGGATATAATATTCTAAGTACTGTTAGCTTTACTATACTTTGAATGCAAATGCATATAATGCATTACAATTTTACAGCGTAGCTACTAATCAGGCCCTATTACTTCATTGATGAATCATATGCTTAACACATAGATGAAAATATTGTAGGAGATATAATTTTAAAAGCAATACATGTTCTTAAATTTGAAAATTACCTATTCCTGTTAGTTGTATTTTTCATGTTTAAATCTTATCACAATTCAACAGTTAATTACCCTTATATGTATGTATTTCAGTAAGTTTATTTCTGAATATTAAGTTCTGTAATATTTCATACAGTTAGAGAATGAAATACTGCACAAAAAGCTATATTTAATCATAAAAATGTCTTCTATTCTTTTCTAGACCCATCCATTTGTTAGGCGATCCGACAGTGAAGATGTGGATTTCCCTGGCTGGGTTTGTCAAACAATGGGCGTTGCTCCGTTAACCCCAACAAAAATTTCACCAGAAGGTTAAAATAGAGAAAAATATGCATAACTTTGAATGTATAACCCTCTTGATATGTATACCAAAGTTATATATGTTATTATAAAAATGCAACTTTTCTTGTATCTCTTTCAAATGTTCTGTCTTATAGTTATTGTTATTTAATATTGAATTTCTGCTCTTACAGAACTTATATATATTTAGCTTTTGTACCACAATTTATTTTATTTTCCCTAGTGGTTTTATTATGTATCAATTACTTAAGAGTATATTTATATAATTAAGCATTTTTTTTTAGTTGGCATTTAATATTACAATTTTTAGTCTTTGCAAAGTATTTGTCATTTTCTTGCAAATAGTTTGCAAATATAAATGTCTTTTATTGTTTAATCTAGTCTTATATATATGTAGTTGGCATGATGTTTACAAAAAAATTAAGAAAATCATGGTTCATATGATGATTGAACTAAATTTTATTAATGTTTTTCACACACATGTAATATTTACATGGTAATTGGATTTAGTTAATAGTTAAGTATTAATGATTTATTCTAAACTCTGTCATTTTTCTGTAGATTTTTTTTTTAGCTGAATGAGTTAGCTTTTAATTGGAGTCTTAATGGTTGTTTTTATACATTTTAAAAAAAATGTTTAAAATACTATTGATATAATTGGTATTTGATATTATTATTCGGTCAGTGTTAATATTTGACATGTTATTTTTGAAAAATTAATTCAATAGCAAAGTCATTACTCTTTTTTTAAAAATTTTTACATTAATTGATGTTGCTGTAGGTTCTGTAAAAATACATTATAACTCTCAGTTATATTTATTAGAAGCTTTTTTTTTGTTACCTATAGAAATTTATCAATGTTAAACTTTTGAACTTCTTGGAAAGTTTAGATGTTTGTCATTTTATAATATATTACTGATTCACTATTTGCTATCTTTTCACAATCACTTTAGCTTTATGTGTTAATATAAAACTAAAGATTTAGAGAAATGTATGTAATATTATTCTTAAATTTTATTTTTCTTTGCTTATGAATTATTGTTTAATTTTAAATTTACTTTAAATGGTATCAAGATAGCTATTTTTAAACCAGCATATTCTGCAAAAATGCATCTAGTTACTGTTTTTTGATCTTGCATTTTGACAATTTTAAGATATGTAAATCACTTTTAGATGTTATTATTTTTATTATTTCTTAGTAAGTATTTGAAATGAACAAACTAGTTAACTGTGTTTCCTTGTGTCTAGTAAAAATAGTTATTCTTGATCTGCTTAACTGTTTTCTAAATGTTATTGTGTGTGCTTCACAATTGTGAAATTTATTTCTTTTTTTGTGTTGGTAATATAAATAAATATATATATAAATGTGTATGTATTATATTTATTCATGTATAACTATTCTTGGTGTCACTTATAGAAGTGTTTTGCATTTCTACTCTTTATACCAACGTTTTTGAAGCCTGACACTTATGTATGAGTATCTATGTGATATGGCAATTTTACATATTTGTTAGATGTTGGAACTTTGTATTTTTCTAATATGAAGTGTGTCTATAGCATTCGTGAATGGTCTAGGAGTGTTTGTCAGTGATATATATACATAAGAAATGAGTGTATCTCTTTAAACAGGTGAAAAATGTGTATTCTGTAACTTTTGACTAATTTAATTACTTTAAATTAAAAAATCTTTAATTTTAACTTGAAATTTAACTTACAGTATAATGCACAGTAATACAAATATTTATTGTGACAGTGTTTACTATAGTCTTTTTTTTCTTCTGTATTAAACTCTCCTGTTTCCAGAATGTTTCGTAATCATAATGTAATATTTAAAATCAAATATTTTTCTACTTTTAATATTTTGGGAATTTTAATTATGCATATCATGTGTACATATTAACTACTGTTGTATTTTGGTATTATTATATATGTTTATATGCTATGTTGTTTATCCCTAGCTTTAGTATCTAAGACATATATGAAAAACTAATGAATGTTTGTAGGAATGTATAATTTTGTTGCTACATTGTTACCCTTAGTCAATTTTGTTTAAAAAAAATATTAGTTTTTATTTTATGTTATAGCAAGTGTTATTTTAGTATATGTTATAGTAGAGATTTAAGTTCCTTTTAGTGTTAACCATAATAATTTCAAAAACACTGTGTAATTAAGTGTTTGTCTTCCTAAATACTCGTGTGTAATATGTGTGTATTCTTATCTTCCTAACTCAATGTATTGCCACCTTTTTAAAGATTTAAAGCATTTCAGCTTGATAGAAATATTGTATACCTTAAATAATAATATAGTCTAAAATATATATATGTGCAACTTTTCCCTGTCACAGTGAACAGAATTTTGTTCAAAATGCATATTAATATATTTTTACAGAAATGAATTGTGTTCAATTTTATAAGCTGCTATATGTATTGTGAGTAGTCCTTATGGTGTTTTTGTCTTGAAATGTTTAATTGATCCTTAGCAATGTATTATTTTAATCTATGCTGTGATAATCAAACAATTTATGTGAATGGAATTATTCATATGACAATTATAAATTTATTACAAAACTAAAAACGTATAGTGTATATATAATTCATCTAAATTAATATTGTGACTATTTTTGTTAGCATTTATTTATTTCATCTGAGTGTGAAGACATTGATAGAATAATTGCATTTGTTAAAATTGATCTCAAAACAGGCAGCTAAAGATATTTGAAAAAATTACAAATCAATTTCTACTTTAATGCTATAAATCAAAATTAATTTAAAATTATAAGTAATACTTGTGTGATGTATTTTTTAAAATAGAATTTAATGCTTTCACTTCTAATTTATAATGGATATTAAAGCTATAATGTGCTATTTCCATATTTATATGTAATTAAATAAACACACTTTTTAACAAAATTAAAATTGTTTTTGAATTTTAAAATAATTTAACAGTTTTTTTTTAACTTTTTATTCATCGAATTTATGCGATGATTTATACAGACATTTACATTGTTTTGCATTTTATGTATTTTTTCCTGTATAAAAGTTACATTTCCATCTAAAAAATATTATTGTTATATATTTACTATAATATTACTTCTGTGGTATATCTTGATAAGTTATTAATGTTTAAACTGTAGTTTTAATTTAATGTTGACATTAATATTCTATGTAACTTTTTAACCTCTTGACTGTCATGGGTTTATATATATAATATATGCCTCACTCAGCCAATGTGTCAATTGCCATTGGTGTATGTGTATACCTTTCTAAAGTATTGTCTTTTGCATTGTTGTGCTATCAGGGAAAACTGTTTTCAAGGCTTTGAAATGCAATAAAATTACCTTGACAGCGTTTCCTAAGGATTTACTTTTTTAAAGAAGGAATTACTTACTAATCCTTTTTCTTTTCATCTAATACACTGTATAACTATGCATGCCTGTGTGGCAAAAAGAATGACACTGAAGTTAAAATTACATAACCTTTCTATGGCAGTTAAACTTATCTATTGTATTCCATTATAAAATCAAGTTTTACAAATTGATTTTATTGCATATGTTGCCAATGACTGTATTTTTTTAAATTTATTTAATAAAGGAAATTTGTCTTTTCAAAAATTTTTGATTTTTGATGAGGATGTCAGCAGAATTTTGTGAATATTTTTCTAAAACTATAGGTACTGTATAAATTTGTGTCTTACTTATTATTATCAATATTTATTAATTTAAATTTTTAATATCTAAGTAATCTGGCACACATGTGATAAAAGTTTCTCATTTTTTAAATTTTTTTTTTTTATTATTATGTTGCTCTCTTGTTTCTCAAAGCTTTTTTTGTTTAAGTAATTTTGTCTTTTTGACTATTTTGTGATTTGCAATAATTATCAATTGGTAAAATTTTATTTCTTCCCTTTTTTATATTGGTAAACTATTTTCATTTTATAAATTTAATAATTCTCTAATTTCCTTTTAAAAATTAGTTCTATTTTGCTTTTTATCAATCATGATGTGAAAATCATTCTTTGATATTCAATAGTTTTTGGGTTACTATCAACAGATTGACATTTTAAGCATATATTCAAATTTAACCATTCTTATTCTTGCAGCTTGCAACTGATGAATGATGTCTGTATGCTAATTAAATATGGAGTTTTTTGCTATATGGCTCCAAAAAAGTTACCTTAACATTATAAAAACATTTCAAATTCAAGTGTCATTTTAGGCTAAAATCACTCCAATATTTACTGGCAGCTTTTGATATTCTATCAGCATTGTTGATTGTCATTTTGTTATCTATTTGAATTTTGGAATGCAGTGTTTAAAATATCAAATTGTTCAATTTTGGGCATTTTATTTATCTTCCTTTAAAAATGCTAAACTATCTACAATTGTTATAGGATGCAATAATAAACTCTTCATTACTTATTAACTTGGAAATTTTTCAAGAATAATGCTTCCTTCAAAAGCATTGCTTTTAAATGACCACTTATTCTTTTATTACTATCATTTTTATGCTTTTTTTGGAAAATATTTTTTTCATAAATCTTTGTTTTATGCTCCAAGATTCTTCATGCCTTAAGTGGATTCTATGAATATTTTTTGGAATCTATATATAATCCCTTGCATTAGAAGCAATTTATATTTTTTTTAAATATATATTTCTCCATTTTGCATGCAAATTTTTCAGTTAATATCCAATTTTGGTATTTAGTGTTTAATTCTTATTCAAGAGCTTATTTGCATCTAAGCTCAAATGTTATATGCTACCAGAGTTTAATATTTTTTTGGATGCTTTTGAATTGTAAATGTGTGTGTACATATATATTTGTGAGTATTGTTTAAGAAGCACAATGAACATATACCCTGTGCAAGTATATATTCTATTGCATAACAGAGCATTTATTTTAAAGTATTTATTATTCAATGGATTTTTTGTGTGTGTTTTTCTAGAATAATATATCTTAAGTATTACTACTTTGCACAACTAATTGTATAACTGAGCATTTAATGTGAGCTGTAATGTCATCTAATATGCACTCTAATGTTGCTGTTTGTTCCAAATATATATATGTATATCTGTGATTGTTCTTTCTAAATAACTTTCAGTGCCAAATATCTCTGTGCACTTTTAAAAAGTTTAGTATTGATTTTCACTATTATTTTTGACTTTTTTTTTTTTCCTTTTCAAATCAAGCTATTTATTGTATGAAAATTATTACTCTCTTTTATTCTCGAAGTACAAGTACGATCACAAAGCATTGATTCTTTTTAAACATTTTTACTTGGTGTAAAAATTTGTTTAGTCGGAATTTGTTTTTAATTATCAGTTTCTGTTTGTGATCAATAATGCAAAATATTATATTAAGCTGGTAATATCAAATTTTGAGCAATTAAAATTTGATTAATTTACCAGCTGCTTATTAAACATATTTCTAATAATTCTGTTTCTATTTTTATTCAGATGTATGAAAAAAAAATAAGTAGTTATAATCTGATGTTTGAATGTAAATACACATCATTTTTGTCTATTATATATGCATTTAGTGTATATTTTATCTTACTCTATTTGCTTCTATATCGGTGTACATATTTTTATCAAATACTATAAGTGTTTTATTAGCAGGCATCTATACAAAACATTTTAATGATTTAATCTGAAGTAATGTATTTCAAATGGAATGTAATTGCTTTTCCATGGTCTTGCTTTAACTTCAGTGCTTTTTGACAATCATTTAAACATTCCAATTTGCATTTTAGTGTTCTGATTTATTTACCTTTCTGTGATGTAATAAATAATTATAAAAAAAAATTCTTTTTGAATAGTGTAATGTGCATTAATAATTATTTCATTCAGTATTTTTCAAACATTTATTATAATTTCAAGATAAAAATTACAATTAGCCATTAAAATTTTATATTCTTTGTGATTTACAAAGAATTTAAAAATACATCACAATATTCACATTGTATTACTTCTAACAATAAATCAAATACCAATTTAAATACTTTTTCACACTTTTTTTATTCACAATTTTATATAATCTTAATATAATTTCAAATTTTACATTGAAAACAATTTTTGCATATCCTGTGATATTTATAAAATTGTTAAGATGAATCATACGTATTAAATTGGAATGTACCTTTCAAATCATAAGTACAAAAAAAAAAAAAATTTGAATACTTTTTTACTCAATATTTGCTAAAGAATTTGGTTTTTATTTATATTTTATAGTGGAACAATATGACAGAGTAGTATGGATAATTAAAAGAAAACCACAAACAATTTTTAGTAATTGTTTACACAATAAATACAATCATTGATACTTAATATTTTAGCATGTAATATTTCATGATGATAATCTCTTCTTTCTTAATAAAAAACGCAATTTAGACTAGTTTTAGCTAACTTTTCAAATAAATTTTAGTGCAATTGTGATGTTTTAAAAAATGAGTATTTTTTTTATTGGAAAATTCAGTGAATTCATACGATGACAGTATTTAAATGTAATGACTAGCATTTTGCATGAGAGTAAATGACACAATGAAAGCATTAATACATATAACTTGCATCAAATATGAACAAAACACATGTAACTGTAGAAAAAATGGGCCTTTTGGGATATTAAGAGGAAGATAGATATGTTATATATATTTCACCATGAAAAGAGATAAACATATGATATGGCACAATTGATATTTATCATTAATATTTTTTCTGATTTGTATTTAATTCTAGGAGAGGAATTAAATCAAGACAATACTTGCATGCTGTTAAATTTGCAAACCTTATACCAAATTGTAACCACAAACACAGGAATTATTTGTAAGCAAAAAATTTTTTTCATCAAAATTCTTGATTGATTCAAACTTGAATTGGTATACAGTCGAACCTCTATATAGCGAACTTCTTCCTGGAACCAAGAATGTTTCACGATTTTGTTCGTAAACTAACCTCTCAATAGCAAAGTACATTTTCTATGTAACAAATTTTTTCTTTTATGATTCAATTTTTTCCCCCTATTTTTAATGTATTTCTGGACATTTTAAGTTCTCGCTTTTAACACATTTTATGGTTGACATAAATCTTGAACTGGTTTTATTAGATGCATGAATTGCCAAGAGCTGGGTATGTTTAGGATTCTAAGTTATAAAATAATGTATATTTATTTTACTTGTATGCTTTAAATAAGAAAATGTCCTTAAAGTTCACTAATTGTAATATAAAATTATTTTCTTACTGTTGAAAATACAGTGTATTCTTCGACATTCTTTTTCCTTGTTTCCCTTGCAGTTTTGCTTTCTTTTTTTGGGTGGGTAAGATATATATAATTTATTAATTTACGCAAAAAGGTGTGAATAACTACTTTTTTAATATATAGTGTTTATGAATTTAAAATTTGTTTTATGTGGGTTTTTTTTTAAAGTACTTTGAAAGATGAACTTCAATATAATGAATTTTCCCTATAACCAGCTTTTTTTTCGGTATTTAGCGACTTCGCTAGAGGTCCGAGTGTATTTTATTCAGTATATATAAAGCTATGGGGGGGGGGACGCGCTGCATGATCCGTTTTTTTTAATACACGTTACTTCAGTATACCTTTTAATTTATTCCTTTTGGGGTGTTAATTTACTGAAGTAAAAGAACTTGAAACAAGATCTGTTTTTCTTTAGTTTTCATTATTAATAAGTGTATTCTTAAATTCCTGGTAAACATTTTATTTTTTCATTATTTACAATGCAGTAAAATAATATGTAACTGTAGGTATCTAAAAAGCACTATTTTAATAAGCCTTCACTTAGATTTTTTTCCCTAACGTTTTAATAAGAAGTACCAACACCGAGCTCTGAAAATGTTTTTATCTATCAAATCATTGTAAGGGGAGTTTTAAATAAGAATAATTTTTGTTTTTCCTCTCATTAATTTTAAATTGCCCATGAAAAAAAAAGTTCATCTTTATACAACATAGATTCTGCTCTACACATGAATTTTATTTGCAGTGATTTATCTTCCGTGACGCATGTTTCTGTATTTTTTCTTGTTTTTCTCTGTCAACTCCGATAGAGCTGCTGTTCGGCGTCCAACTTGAACGATGTCTGATGGTCTGGTCGTATCTATATCTACCTCACCTTGTAGGAGTCTTGGTAAATCATAGTATACCGCAGCCGGAACAGCCTCTGTAAGTTAAAAATTTATTGCAAGAATCATATAATGTAAGTTTATAATTCAAAAACAAATGAGTATGAGATTTTTACACTTAAGTATTTGTAGGGAAATTCTAAAGGGGGTAAATGTGATTGAATGCTAAAGGCTTATTTAGTAATTTTAATGCAAAATTAAAATAATTAGTTAACATCTGATTATGTTCTTCAAGTGTATCACACTATATACAGTTGAACCTGTTTTTGTGCGGTAGATAGGGACCGCATAAAAATAAACGCACAAAAAAGAATTTCATAAATTCTTACATATAACAAACTAATCTGTGGGAATACTGCAGAATTTTTTTTTTATATAGGTGAATAGGGACCGCATAAAAAAAGTCGTATTTATAAAATAAGCCAATTATTTACGAAATTTATGTAAGAGTACTTCCATAACCAAATAAATAATTAAATATTGCACATGGAAACATTTTAAAAAATATAGTTTCTCTTTGTATACACGGATAAGTTTTCACAAAATGCACACACATAATTCATTGCTACTCATCGTAATCCAAAGATGAATAAGTTCAAAATCGCTTTTGTCACTTGAAGATACAATTTTAATTGATTTATTTTTTGGGAACATAAAGTAAGAGAAATTTTTGTTACTAAGGTCGGGTGGTCAGTTGCTTGTAAATGTCACGATAACCAAATATACATGATTGAGCCCTTTTTAGAATTTTACACTCCTTTCTTAATTGGTATCTATTTTAAGAAAATGCTTTTCCAATTTGTTGGAAAGCTGGATCCCTACATATTTTAATCCGCTCTCAAAGAATCCGATACTTCTTGATATTATTGATAATATCACTGTCATTGAAAGTTTCGTATTCAATCAAGCGCGGGCTGCTGGAGAGTTGAGAGAAAGCAACTGAATGCGCATTGTCGGGAGACTGTTTATAACAAATGAACAGAGCGTCTTGAAGTGTCTATATTTCAGTGGCGTAACGTACATCCTCGCATCACGGGAGGGGGGCAGGACTCTAGGGGTCCAAGGCCTGACTAACGCTAAATACGTATTTACCCAATTTATAAAATTTTAACGGCGAAACCTGACATTCATGGGGGGAGAGGGGGTCCTAATATTCTCCGTTACGCCACTGGTAAATAGATTGAAAACATTACAGTAGCGCCAAAGCCATTGAAATTCATACACCGCATAAAAGAAAAGATCGCACAAAACTAATTGCCCAGAAATAAAATCGCATAAAAAAAGACCGCACAAAAACAGGTTCTACTGTACTTTTAAATTGGGAGATTTTAAAAACATGGCAGCTTAGATTCCTCAAGTAACACTAGTTTTATTTTTGAAACGTCTGGCCGTGAAGAACAAAGTATGAAACACATGTTACTAGTAGGGTTCTTCTAGTAGGGTGATTCTTTTTTTGCCTAAATTATTATATGGAATAATGAGAAAAATCGAAATATAAATGAAATATTAAATTCAACAAGGCTTATGGAATCGAAATTATTTCTAAAAATAGCTTCTTCAAGAATTATTTCTTCCTAATTTCTTGGGAATTTTCGGCGATCGCTGCAGTGGCCGGTTTTCTTTCTGTTGAGTCGTGGGTTCGAAACTTTATGTCGCCAAAAACCAGTCGAGTTGAAAGGTTGATGAACGTTAAATCTTCCGAGGTTTGAAAACTCGAGTATCATCTTCATTTGACTATGGTTCAAAATTGAGACGTCTATCGCCAATACTTTTCGTGTTGCTTCAAAGTATGAGCAATGAATAATTCTATCAATACATTTATGGATTTTCGAAACTTGTGATTGATAGAAATATACATTTGCTATTCGAAATGTTGAGATTTGTTATTCATGTCGAACTATACCCTTAGAGACAAACACTTGATGATTCAGTCGAGAAATTGGTATGCATAATTCATAGGTCAAAGGAAGGTCGTTTCGAGATCCCATTTTATCTTAAGAATTATAATTTCTTGATTGTTTAAGTGAGACCTAAGTCTTGACTTAGTGATATGTATGGTAATTACGGTATGAATGTAAAAATATCAATCATAATGGATAAATTATTAAATTATACATCAGCAGGGCCGTAGATACCGCCATATCTATGATACGGGGCACCAGTGAGCAAAAAATCGTAAGGTGTTAAGGGGCCCTAAAAAGAGCCCCTAGGGAATTTTGATTCATGGCCCCCGTAAGACTAGCTACGCCAGTGTACATCAGTATGCATTAATTATACAGATTAAGTAGACCAAGAATTCTTAATGAAAGGTCTATGGAAACGGTTTTAGAGTCCATGACCTTGAATAATAAAATCTTTATTTTCTGTGACAAGAAATTCCATCTTGCATTTCGTTTCTAAGCGTACGTTATACAATGCTTGAATCTCTTCGTTATACCTGCCTTCAATAAAATACCTCATTAAGAAAATAAGACTAGTAAGAAAAAAAATATATTTATTGGTTTATAAAATTAAATTTTATTTGTAAATGCATTTAATAAATAAGTTTCATTATTATTGCATAGAACAGGGGTGGCGAACCTTTATAGATCAACTTGCCATTTTTTCTCAAATGCTTAATGAGGTATAGACATGCAGTCGGATAATTTTGAGTTGCGATTATTGGGAAAATAATAAAACTTAATATTAACAGCCCAAAACTATTTATTTACTAAGAAAAAATACATTTTGCACTGTATAGTAGTAAACGTTTTAGTTATACGTGTAATTCAAATTTAAGTAAAATTAGTGTGACTTCTGTTGTTGCAGATTGGATGACAAATAACTTATATTAGGATTGTACGATGTGACTTTTAGCAGAATGCATACTGAATTGGAATCATCTACCAAACGGTTTCTAAGCGAGTCTAATGTTCATTTCTGAAATTAATGACTCTCAGGCATACGTAAATGAAAATATGGTTAAAACAGCATTTGCCAGCTTCTTCAAACAGTTAAATGTGTCTGGAATCCGTTTTACAGACGATGTTCTACGTGCAACAGTTCCAGAACATAAAATACACACCGCTCTTTATTGCCTTTACTAATTACTTACTTATTTCTCGGTCCACCAAATTTGAAATTATTTGTAGCACTTTTTT
>BMAV01003034.1:140720-205548 GCA_019973955.1 Trichonephila inaurata madagascariensis
ATTGCTGGATTACCACAACCAGGAGCTAACAATGCACGAGTTCAAAGAAGAGGAAGGAATTGTAGAACTTGAGTCTTTAAACCCAGTTCACACAATCAGAAAATTGAATAGTTGTTGGGAATTACACAGAAGGTCTCAGTTTAATTTAAAAAGGGTTACAAATTTTCGAAAAAAAATACAGATTCCGACGATAAGAGCATTTTTTCAACAAAACAAGGAATAAGAAAAAATATTGGCAGGTTACGAGGAAATTTTGCGGAGAAACAAATATCTTTGAGCCGGCGGACTCAAGATAGATTAGAATTTATATTACAGATTGTTAGATTTTATGAAAATAATTTCGCGGTTTGCAATTTTTAGTTTGTGTTGTCTAAGATTTTATTAAACATTTTAATCTCTAAATTATATTATTTTCTTTCGTCTCCGGCCCAACTAAAAATTTATATTCGAAAATTATTCGCGGTTATCACTCAGTTCTACCTATCGCCTAAGTTCGGGGTGTTGCTGTATTAATTGTTCTTAGAAGTATATTACTAAAAATTTTTACGTACAAGTTTTCATGTATCAAGTATTTTAAAATAAATTTGAGATAGCACGCAGAAATATTGATTTTAAGAAACTGTTAAGTCAAAACTATTACATTTTCACTTATTGAGAGTAATGGAACATAATTTATTCCCTTGAATTTCGAGACTAATGAAAAACTATTTACAATTACAGCATATATTTAAGCTTTAGTTATATATAGGCACTTAACCAAGATGGAAGCTAATTCTGATATTTCTGAAATATTTATTTTTTTCATCCTTAAAATTTAAGAATAAAAAGAATACTTATATGCACAGACGTAGTGAATCTTTATATAGCAGTACCATCTGTCTCTTTCATAACATTACATTACATTTTTAGTATTTATTAAATTTTTTACCTTATTGCTGAATAACTGGTTATATTGTTCCAATATCAAATTACTAAATTATAATAATAGTCATATTTAATTAAGCTTGTGTTAATTTGTCATTTTCTTCGCTTAAACACATATTTGTAAACCTCGTATAGTGTCTTTTTGATACAAGAATAGATTATCTCTAACTATTTAAAAAAGTAATTAAACCCACTTTAAAAGCATATTAATATTACCACTTACAAATATTTCAGAAAAAAATTACACATTTTATTATTATTAATAATAAATATTTTTAGTGAAAAGTTTTGAAGTAAAAATTTAGTGCAAATTTTTGTGTATTTTGTGAAGATCGCTCTTTAATATTTGCTTATTGGAAGGGGACAATATTGATATAATTATAATAAAACATTTATTCTAAGTAGTTTTGTTCAGATAAATCATGGAATTGATCATTTTATTTCTATTTGGTAGCACAGTATGGATCATGTAAAATAAAATTAAGTCTTTTTTTAAAATTAAAAAATTTTGCATTAAGCTTTCTTTTTTTTTTTGAAAAAAAAACAAATCACATTAATGTAGAATAAAACATAAAACCTTCTGCAAATACCAAGAATCAGTTTGTGCATAGAAAAAAATGCCCTTTTCATTTTTTAAACATCTAGATTATTTTTGATTTGAATTAAAGAGTATTTATTCTATTTCTGAAATAATAATAAAAAAAAGGATTGCCGAAACTAGTTGAATTAGTAACAACTTTGTATTGAATTAAGGGAACAAAACAAAAATAAAATAAAATAAAAATTCTTAAAATTTTTGTTGCGCTTCCAAATTAATCTTCTTAGAATCAAAAAATGGGTAGAATACCGATACACCGTTTTTGCTTTTTTTTCTTCCCCTTCTTTTAACATTTTCTTGGAAATCATCTTTGTTACCAACCAAAGATGGAAATAAAAAAGCTTAATAGAACAAGAAAAGCAATAAATAAATTATCGCATTATTTCCTTAGGCCTTTGAAATTCGAAACTTCTTGATGCCACTGCAAGAAACTCAAATACTAATTAGGAATTTTCTTCCTTATTAGAACGCGCAATGTCAATAATGTCAATTAATCATGTACACGTTATAAAAATGTGAATAAATACTGGAAGAAAAAGAATATTCACGATGTAATGTAACTTTTTTTACGATCATATTTTTATAGCGTTATTAGAGAATTGTACCTGAAAATGAATCCGACGTAGTCATCATCGATTTCTGTGTCTACAAAAAACGTTCCTTCGAAGTCTACACCACCGAAAGCATGGAAACCTGAAGAGATATAATTAAAAGAATTAATTAAGTATGATGAAATTAAGTTATTCTCCCTAATTTATTTTTAATTAAAGTGCTTACGAATAAAATGCGAGTAATTTATTTTCAACTAAGAGCAGTGGATAGTTTTAGAAAAAAATTATAATAAGCGACACAATATCCTACTGAAATTGACTTGGAATTAGAAACCAGACATTTATACTTGTAGGGGATAAGGTAAAAAATTTATTTGGGGAGAATTGAGGTTTTAAGAAATCTTATTTTTACCCACATTATAAAATCTAGATAATTAATTAAAAATTTATTTTAAAACTACCGAAACTAAAAATAAATAAATAAATAAAGCGAAGTGATATTATAGATCATATTTTCTTAATTATTAACATGGCTGCCGATGTGGAAAAATTTATTTGTATAGTTATCCAAAGTATATCATTTGCTCACTAAAATCCAAATTATTAACTGTTTCACTCTATACTAAAGAATTTATGATACGATTGTGGGCTTTTAATTTTGTATTGTAGTTATTTATTGCAAACTAAAATTTAAATCTATTATATTAAATTTATACATTTGATTGATTATTTTAATCTTAATTTTTTACATATTCATATTAAATGATGACAATTCATTCATTTTTTCGAACGTTTTATACATCCTGAAATCTAGAAAAATTCGAATTTATTTTTAAAAAGAGTGAATAATTATGAAAGATATTAAAAATATAACTTTTTTTTACAATATAACTAACTTTTATTAGTCTGTTATAGAAAATTCGGTTATTCATTTTATTTTTTTTAAATTAAAAAATTTAATTTGAAAACGAAGCATATAGATATGTTATGTAGCTATTCTATAAAATTGATTCCACGTATAAGTATACTTACCAACAGCAAGACCAGGGTCACTATTCATCGTTTGAACGATTTCTGCACCCTAAAAGGAGTATACTTAGGTTATTTTAATTCATTTGATTAAAAACTGAAAATTTATTTTACAACTTAAAAGAACTAGTTCAAAAAATTTACAATAATAAGCCTTAGAAGCTTGTATAAAAATTTATGTTCATTGAAGTGAAATTGTGACAAGAATATCAAATAAGGCAATTATAAAGTCTGTTGATAGTGATTTATTTGCTAGATTTTACAATTTTTTCATATAATAAGACTACAGATGATTAATTTGATGTAGGATATTGTAAAAGAAGCCAAATATATATATTGAATTTGAGGACAATTTTAATATTAACATTTAGCGATAGACTGACGAGCCGCATTTTGAAAATTTCGTTATTTTTTTTATGAGCAATAAAACCATCAACAGGTGTTTGTTGTTTTTAAAACTATGCTCATAATAGTTTTAGTAGGGGGAAAAAATGTAATTTTTCAACAATTTCGCTTTTTGACAATAATTAAGATTCCTTACGTTTGATAAGAAATATAGCCTGCTGTTTAAGACAGTACTGATTGATTTTTTGTTTTTAATTAATTTTTATATTAAGATTTTTTCTACAGGTATATGTAATCAAGGAAATTTGCTTTTTCGATAATGGTATCAACTGATAAATCATGTATTTGTCCTACATTGCGAATTACAAACATTTAACCTAAACACATATAACTAATCTTACAAAAACTGTTATTTCTTGAAAATCAAGAAATTCGGTAACAAAAGAATAAGTTTTCTACCTATCAGTTCATTTTCTTAGTATAAAACTCAAGATTATCAGGAAAATAATCGATGATAATTTTCTTTACAGATAAAATTCCAACCAGCATTGAATTGGTTAGAACAAACGTCCCATTAAAACAACTCGAATGATTTAGTAAGCCCCTTCGATCTTTCGAAGACGAATTTCGATCAGGTAACAAAGAGATAATCTACTTTCTCGTAACTTAACATGTGGAAATTTTTCCATCCAATGTAATGGGCAACAGCCATGTTCTACCATATTTTAGTAGACGGAATCAAGATTTGAACTCGCATCTCAACTCGTGCATAATCGGTTACGAAGCTTGGTACTTTTATCTATTGAGTTCTCTTGGCTGCTGATAATCAAATATTGGAAAAGCAATTTCTGAAATGCATTTCTTGATGATGATTAAAAGCGATCTAATTCTTGAAAATCCCATTGTCTTGATGATTAAGTAATCTTTACAGGGCTCCACATGGCTGCAACATGTTAAAGTGTACACAAAACGAACTAAGTTCATTGATGGACTATGCATCCTAATTTACGAATTGTAAGGTATGGAAATTAACGAAACGTAAATAAGTCCATATCAAAAACATGTAAGCGAAAGCCTGTACAAAGTCCACTGGTGGACTTTGAATCCTTATTTATAAATGACAAGATATGGAAATTGGAATAGGGATATGCCAGGACATATGTGGTCCTCTGAGTCCACACCTTAATATAATAAAGTTCTTTGACAATAACATGTATACATCTCTAAAGCGACGTCCGCCTAGTTTGAACGATTTTGTTTAAGTAATAGATATATACTTGGCCATAGGTTATATGTTAGGGGTGACAAACTCGCGGGCCTCATGTGGCCCGTAACGAACATTTTTGTGGCCTGGCCAATTACATCGGCATACTATAATATATCAAAGTATCAAAATTTCTCCCAAAATAGGAAAGACAGTTGCAGAATAGAGATGTCAAGTGTCAGGACGTAAACAATAAATTTTTCTTGTTCTTTTATATATGTTTATTATAATGCATTATTCGAAATAAAGTTACGTTTCTCTTAGTATTGATTTTTTTTGCGACCCATCTAAACATAAACTTTGTTTGTTTGCCCCAAGTTAGCCTTTGAATTCTGCACCCTTGCTGAATGTGTTTATGTCAAACATCGATTTATCAGTAACTAAATACTAAATGCGTTACGTAAATGAACATTACAATTTGTAATACTTGATACAAATATATATTTGTGAAGGGCAAAAGAAAAAAAAAATAACAAAGACTAAAATAGGAAATGATTAATAGAACACTTCGGAAGGTATCCCACTCATGAGTCCTAAATATATAAACCCCATGGGGGAGGGTACTTAAGGGTCTTAAATCTTATATCTACCTTAAGAAAGTATATTTACAAGCGGAAAAGTACAGTATTATTCAAATCAAATCTTCGCGAACCCATTCTCCACAATTTTTACATTTACTTTTAAACGTATTGTTTCTTATGAAGGCTGAAGATTGGATGATACACATGTAGCAATCACAATGAATTTATTAATTGAATATATATAGCACTACAAAAACAATTATAATGGTAATAGATCAAAATACAATAAATCTTACCTTGTTATATATGACCCAATGAGGATCAATTTGAGAATCACCTTCTGGATCCAAAACGATAGTCTGGTAAGCTCGGAAATCTGTTGCGTACACTTTTCTATTATCTGGACACACATCCAAATGATCGGGCACATTGTCTCCATCGAAATCATCGCGACAGATATCACCAACTCCAGTTCCTAAGGATATTTAGAAAATTGATTTAATTGCTGGTTAATTGTATATAAATTATATTGAAAAAAGTATATATATATATATAAATTTCAAATAGTTAAACTGAGTATATATCTGTCATTAACTTCAAATTTTAGCAGGCACAGAATCCTCTGGAGTATGAATTTTTTGATAATTTAAAACTTTTATTAAGACTAGGTCTCCCTCTTTATTACATATATACAAACGCATTTCAGCAGTTGACCTTGACATTGCACCACCAACCTACCGGTTCACAGCTATTACGCTTATACGCGTTAGACGTTTGTGACGAAAAAGAATCCCTATTCAGACCAGTAGTTGAGCGCTTTTATTCCTGTCCATAGTTAGCGATTTGTGGAAGAAAGGATCGATGCAATATCAAAAAATATTAAGATGACTGACCTACACATTCTAATGGTGAGCGAAAACCTCAAGAAAATCGAGAATTTTAGTTAGAAATGTAAATTATTTAATAGCTGTATAAAAAGCGTATCCTGTAGCGAAACAAACAAAAACTATTCTTAGTTTAGTACATCTTTAGCATTTAATTTAATGTGCACAGGATATTTAGATAGTACTTATTGTAGTAATAGGTGAACCACATACGCGATTAGTTATACATTTCAAATCCATTCCAAAAAAATACAACTCTTCAAATTTATGCTAAAGCGCGCATATATACATATACGTATCATACAGCAAGAAAATACTTCTCCGTTCAAACTATTATAATAAAATCTTTTAAGAGTTGGTAATTAAGTTTTTTATTTCACATTACAACATTAGATTAATTTAAATAATGAATTTTAAAGGATTTATTAAATTTTACACAAGAAAATTTATTTTCCTCTTTGATACAGACATAATTCTTTAATAACATACATACTTATGAGACATTTGATTACATTTATACAGGTCTTTATACTCATTTTCATAAAATCTCTAAAAGTAATCATACGAGAATGTGAAAAAATCTATGCATAATTTATATCTGATTTGAATTAAACTTAATCTTACACACAAGACTTTTGAATAAAAATGATTTTTTTTCATCAAATCCTGGATGATTACTCTTAATATTAAAACACTTGATAAAGGAATTTTTTTTCTCTAATATCTTCAAATGTCATTTATTCTGTTTCAACTTCTTAATGGATGGAAAATTGGTTTGGTAAGAAAAAAAAGGACATTTAATCTAATTAAACTCAAGTATCTCTTAGAAAAAAAAATACTCGCTTATATCAAGAAAAGCAAAGAAAGTCATTCTGAACTTTTGAAATTTTATTTTTATATCGAAGAGCATTTTAAAATGTAATGGGCATCATCAATCATTGTGGATGTCTGCTTCTAAAAAAAACTGCAAAATTGTGCAAAATTATTTTAAAATTCTTCTGATACCAGAGTTTTCTTGATAGTTTTTATAAGATAGGGAACTTTTTCCCGTCACGCGCGTTGGAAAGGCATATTGAAACTGATAATTGCAATTTTTTGCTTATAACTCATGAATAATTGAATAACAAAAGATAGAAATATGTTAAAGAAACGTAATTGCTTTTTTTATCTGGTAAAATTATAATAAAGTATTATTTTTTTTAAAAAAAATACATGTCCGAGTTTTTCTTTTTTTCTGAAATAATATTCCATGGCCCTCGTTTTCATGACATTTGTGATACATATATTTAGATATTATATATACGGAATATTTCCATTCTTCTGACATATACTGGTATTCAAGCCTGAAAAAGTTCAGCATAATTGGGAAAAATATAAAAATTGAAAAACTTAAGGTATCCGACTACGTTCGGAACCGCGATTTTTAAAAAATCGCATAAATGGATAATTTTCATGATATTTAGTGTCATTTAGATTAGAATACATGTATAAAATTGTTTTAAGGACATTTTGACAAACAAATTATTTAAATACAATATTTCGGCAAAAAATTAACTTAGAACAACCTTTTTTCAAAATGTTCTCCTTTTGTGAAAAATGCTTCTACTATAATAATATTTTGCCTGTATATAGCTCAGACCTCTGTACAGAGGCTCAACTATGATTTTTGAAACATTCACATTATTTTCAGAGTTACAACCATTTCAAATTATTATCGGCGTTTTTTTCTTAAAATTTCTTCCCTCTGTTACCGTAAAACATGGATAAACCCACTTCTAAGTTATATATTTCAAAAATTCTAAATGAGCCTTTGTACAGAGGTCTGAACTATATACACGCAAAATATTATTATAATAGAAGCATTTTTCAAAAAAGGAGAATATTTTGAAAATGGGACATTCTATGTTCACTTTTTGTCAAAATATTGTACTTAAATAATTCTTTATTGTAATAATATTCTTAAAACAATTTTATACATGTATTCTAATCTAAGTGACACTAAATATCATAAATATTATCCATTTATACGCTTTTGCAAAGTCACGGTTCCGAACATAGTCAGATACCTTAAATGAAATAGAAAAGCCTGATTTTTTGCTATCAGGGGCATAGCTTCTGCCGTATAGATAATACGGGGTCCCCAAGCTACACTGGCTCCAATATGTGTAACTACAGTCCAACCAGAGCTCTCATATCTAAAAAAAGGGCCCGAAGGAATTTTTGATACAGGGCCCACTCAGAACTAGCAACGCCAGTGTTGCGTATGCATGATCTAATGATGCTAACCAATGATTCTAAGCATGTAAAATTTTTGATAGAGATAATGTAGAACGATGGCTGTCGGTGGGGGGGGGGGATTATTGGGAATTTTCTTGCCATTTGCTGGCAGAAAATGAACAAACTTTGCAAAAAGAGAGCCATCAGCGAAGAATTAGAGATATTTATTATAAAATGTGTGGTACTCGTAACACAGAGAGTAGGTTCTACTACCAACGGGCATAACGATACAGAATCAATGGAAGTACAGAGGGCGTTTCTCTCTCTGAGGGATCGCTCACAGTCCTCTTTCAACTATTTGACACGGCTCATTTTCTGAACGCGTGAGTTACAGGGAGTATGAGAGGACTCCAATCACGTTCTAAATAACTTCAATCGGGGAGAGATTATGGAAAATGAAGGCCTGGGAATCAACTGTATATCTTGAAAAGGGTATCTGTTTTGAATAAGCCCCCATTTAAGGTATCCGACTACTTTCGGAACTGTAATTTTGAAAAAGCGTATAAATGGATAATATTTATGATATTTAGTGTCACTTAGATTAGAAAATGTATATAAAATTGTTTTAAGGACATTTTGAAAAAAGAATTATTTAAATAAAATATTTTGACAAAAAATGAACATAGAATGACCAATCTTCAAAACATTCTCCTTTTATGAAAAATGCTTCAATTATAATAATATTTTGCCTGGCTCCAACCTCTGTACAGAGGCTGAACAACAATTTTTGAAATATACAACTTAAAGTGGATTTATCCATATTTTACTATAACAGATAAGAGAAATTTTGAGAAGAAAACGCCGATAATTATTTCAATGGGTAGTAACTCTGAAAATAATGTGAATTTTTCAAAGATCCTAGTTCAGTCTCTCTGGAGAAGTCATTACTTTATATAAACACACACACACAAAATATTACTATTATAGAAGCATTTTTTATAAAAGGAGAACGTTTTGAAAAAAGATTATTCTCAGTTAACTGTTTGCCAAAATATTGTATTTAAATATAAAAATTTTGTCATCATGTCCTTAAAACAATGTTATCCATGCATTCTAATCTAAGTGACACTAAATATTTTGAAAATTATCCATTTATGCGTTTTTTTAAAATCACGGTTCCGAACGTAGTCGGATACCTTAATCCTGACCTTAGTCCCATAGAAAACATATGAGCTATTCTCACACATGAAGTTTACAGTATTGGTAAGTCATATTCTTTAATTATAGACTTGAAATTCGCCATACATTTTTCGAGTGAAATCATCCAGCCGTAAACAACCCAGAACCTGATTTTGTCAATGGAACACTAATGAATGAGTACATCAACTCCTTCAACATTCTAGAGCGGCAGTTCAGTACTAATTCGTGGATCCTAGGTGATCCCCATCACCTTTCTAGGAGGTCAGCGAAGGTCTCGCATTAAATAATAAGATTATTTTCCTCTTTTACAGACTTTTTAGGTTGCAGATTGTTGAGACTATAGATTTCAAATATTACTCATGATATAACAGCACTTGTAAAAGCTTAATTAATACAGTTAAGTACATTATTTATTTGAAATTAATATTTTGTAATATTTATTTATACATAGTTAGATGTTCACAGTAAAAAAGTCTGCATAAGTGAACAGAAGCAGTCTTATGATTATTGCAGTGTTTCTGAAATTGTGGGGTGCCCCCCTAGGGGGACGTCATAGCCCTACAAGGGGGGGGGGGGGCCACGAGCATATTGAAAAGTCGAAAACAAAAGGTTATTTATAAAAATTATCAATTTTCTGAAAGTAAACAAACAAAATACATTCTGACATAATATAAAATAAAATAAACATTTACACTGATATAATACAGTTATAAATATATCAGTACTGCTCAATGCATTTTATAATTATTTTAACAATACTAAGCTAAGAACGTTTACTAATTACCAGTAACCCCATGGGCTCTTCATACATAAAATTATATGCAAAAATTAACACTTTTCTTGATACGGTTTATAATTAATTATTTCAATGCCGATTACATATTACGCAATTCACTCCCAATACCACCGTTTAACACGTAGGCGAGCGTATGCGGTGTATTGGGGAAGGGGGGGGAGTAGAAAAGGAATAAATAGGCAAATACTCTGAAGTAAGTAAATCCTTCGCAAACACTGTCAAGGTAATTTTATTGCATTCCAAAGCCTTTGGAATAATTTTATGGATTGCAGTTCACAGAAAAGATAGTGCTTCGGAAATACGTATATATACGTCCGGGGCAATTCATGCACTGGCTGAGCGAGATGTTTATATACGCCGGCAGCACTTATGAGGTTAAGGTCGAATTATAGGTTTTGTGTCAAAATATATTATTATTGAATTTATTACATTGCTATTGTATGGGGGGGGGGCGATGAAAATTATGATTGAATATTGGTTCGAAGTATTGAAAGTTTGAGAAGCACTGGATTATTGAGAAACCTTTAAATTACTCAGTCATGTGTTGGGAATCCGGGGAAGGGGTGTTCAAAATCTTGGGTCCGTGATATCAGACTAATACATAAAGGGGGCCACGGCGATCGAAAGTCTAAGAGCCGCAGTTCTGGAGCAATAATCATGTGTGTGTGTGCACACCTAATAAAATAACTATCTTTTCGGACCACACCTAATAAAACAACTATCTATTTTTTTAAACTTTTGACTGTTTTTTTTTTCTTAATATGTTAAATTCTTAAATTTCAGTTACAATTTAAAGCATATTTGCGTAAAATATAATTTAAAAAAAATTTTGAAATCTAGAATGTAGAAGCAACACACATGTACTTAAATAATATGAATAATTAAAACTATTTGGGAAAACTCCTGTTATTCTTAAAATTTTGACTCTCATTGTAACAATTAGTGTAAAACAAAACTTAACAATTTTATGTATTTTAATGTACCAAATACTGGTAAAGCAGTAATAATAAGTAAAATTTCATACTAGTTCAAGTATTATCCTCATGAATTCTTATATATTTATTTCTATAATACGGAAATGTTTTTTTAAAGGATTAATGTTATTTTACATTCTTTACAACACAGTAACAAACTCTTTCGATAAAATAACCTAAAATGCCCCGAGATTTGAAATATATCTCGGTTCACCTTTTTCATGAAAAAAAAAAAACGCACACAACTCGGCTTATAAATATTTTTATAATAAATATATTTTTTTTTGCTACTGAGTGTACGTACTGTTTGTATCCTGTTGATCCGGATTAAACACCAAGGGACAATTGTCTTTGTTGTCTGGAACACCATCATTGTCTTTATCAAAATCGCAAACATCCCCTAGATAGAAAATGACAAGAATTATTTGTAACGTCTCTCACTGTCATATTTAATTTGCTTATTGATAATTGAACTGATACTTTCAGTTTCATTATTTTTTAGATTACAATAAGTTAATAAGTCGCTGGAAAACAATATAAAACACATAAGTATTGATACAATGAATCTTATATATAAGCAAGCAAGGAAACTAATATTTCAAGAATAAATTATTTGATTCTGTATATATAGATATTTAATATTCTCCCCTGAAATAATATTCATTATAAGAATTACAAATACTCGTAGTATTTTTTCCTTAATATTTCACATTTCATTGGTATTAATAATTTCCGTGTAATTGCTATTAAAATAATACCGCCTTAATTGCTGGCATTTAATATAAAAATGTAAAAAAGAATAGTTTTTAGTAAAAAAGTTAATGAGTAAAAATAATCACATTTAAAAAAAAAAGGATTTTTATTTCTAATTTTTATGAATTACGTGATTAACTACATAATGCATAAGTTAAAAATTTACATTATTAGTACTCTACACTTTTTATAGGATTTATTAAATTTTATGTGAATATAAATAAAACAAGATTAAAATAAATTCGAAAAGAACGAATTTTCAGTGAGCAGCTCTGATAAAGATTTGTAAGAAAGGCAAATGAGTATTTTTTTAAATTTATTTATTTTTAAGAATTCTTTGAGCTTTCTTTGTTTTTTTAAAGTATTATTATTATTACCATATTAATCCGAATATAAAGCAATTTTTTTTTGACTTATCATTTCCCGTTAAGAAAATTGACTCGCGCCAAATTCGAGGTTTAAGCAATGGAATGTTAATTTTTTATTTTACTTTTTGTTACTTCCAAAATATAAATTTGTTTTGTTACTTTTATAGTTTTGTTTCTTATTTCCATTGGGGCTGCGGATTGATATATTGCCATGTCAGATTTAGTACTTTCCCCCCGAAACTGGTATCTTTTTCTTGTACAGCACCATATAAGTAAATACCAATCGCTACAAACGTAATTTTGATGCTCAGTTCCCTCTCCAAAGGGAGGAACCTGGTCTCTGACGATTCGAAATGGCACTAGGAATTTTAATTTTCCCGCGAGCTTCAAAGCCAAGCAGGCACTCTAAAGATCTTTGACATGTCACATAATCATACGACATGAACGCTGTAGATTTTCTGCATCATGAAAATCCACCAACATAGGCCGGCTTCGAACCCACAAACTTGGGCATACAAGGCCAGCGACAAACCAACTGGCCACCAATCCAGTTTACTTAATTTTATTTCCGTGAATATAATCTGAGTTTTTACTTATTATTAAGTAAACATTTATCTGACTGAATTTTACTTTCTTTGAATTCTTTTATAAAAAATGAAAGGATCACATTAAATTTGGATTATTTTTTAAAAAAATATATTTATGAAAAATGTTAGTGTATCATTACATTCAGGCTAAATTTCTTAAATTTTCTAGGAAAAAAAATTGAAGTTTCCGTTTTACTAAAATCCATACCTTTCCTATCGTCATCTGTGTCCAGTTGGTCACTATTAGGGATGTCCGGACAGTTGTCAACATTATCTTGAATTCCATCTTGATCTCTGAAAGAAATTTTGGTTTTTGATAAAAAAAAATTACTATAATTTTCTCCTATTGTTTAAGATGACAACAATGCACGCTTAATATAAAAATGTTTTTAGTTAAACTTAAAATTTCTTGTATTAAATACGGCTTACTTACAAGGATACTGGTTAAATCCAGTTTAAAGTTATTAAAAAATTGTAAATTATGAGTTTATAATTTGTGTAAATATAAATTCTCAGATACGTAGATTTTTGCAACTAAAACGGAAAAAAAGGTTGTGTTAAGGGGACAAAATACGATTTACAGAAAATTTTTTTAACTTAAGGTATCCGACTACGTTCGGAACCGTGATTTTGCAAAAGTGCATAAATGGATAATTTTCATGATATTTAGTGCCACTTAGATTAGAAAATGTATATAAAGTTGTTTTAAGAATAGTATTACAATAAAAAATTATTTAAGTACACTATGCTGACAAAAAATGAACATAGAATGACCATTTTCAAAATATTCTCCTTTTGTGAAAAATCCTTCTATTATAATAATATTTTGCCTGTATATAGTTCAGACCTCTGTACAGAGACTCAACTAGAATTTTTGAAATATATATCTTAAAAATGGGTTTATCCATATTTTACGACAACAGAGGGGAGCAATTTTAAGAAAAAAAACGCCGATAATTGTTTCAATTGGTTTTAACTCTGAAAATAATGTGAATTTTTCAAAAATCATAGTTGAGCCTCTGTAAAGATGTCTGAGCTATATAAAGGCAAAATATTATTATAATAGAAGCATTTTTCACAAAAGGAGAACATTTTGAAAAAGATTATTCTAAGTTATTTTTTTGCCAAAATATTGTATTTAAATAATTTGTTTTGTCAAAATGTCCTTAAAGCAATTGTATACATGTAGTCTAATCTAAGTGACACTAAATATCATGAAAATTATCCATTTATGCGCTTTTTTGAAATCACGGTTCCGAACGTAGTTGGATACCTTAATGATTTTTATAATTTTTTTGGTTGTCTCCTATGTGTATGTATGGTGTAAAAAAAGATTTTGTGCCCAAAATTTCATAAAAAAGCTAACCATTTAATTGTTTAAGGGAAAAACTTGAAACTTATGAAGAGATTTTAAAATGCCACTCCTCCTACAAAAATGAACGTACACGCATGAAATTTGATTTACAAGTACGTCAAACTATGTATAACAAAAGTCGGTATGGGTTTTACGATAACATCCGTACATCGTACAATACTTCTTTTTATGAATGCTTTTTGAAAATTCCTTAAAAAAATGTGTAAATTCTGACTTTAGTTATTTTTAAAAAAATTAAGTATTGCTTTGATTGAAAAATGCATACCAACTTTTGTTCCATGTACTATTAGCAATAAGTGAAAAACATTTCCAAGTATTGAGTACACTAGAAAAAAAAAGCCTTATAATTTGAAATGAAGACAAACTAATTATTTTATTTTTCCGAGATAAGTCAGTTTAAAATTTTGATTTGCCATTGGAATGTGAGTAAAAAAAAGTAAAACTTATCATAACTCTGGGTTTTTTAAACTTAGTGCTTTTAAATGTTGTGAGTTTTTAGAAAAGTGTATAAAAAATAATTTAGGTTAAAAAAATTAGGTTTGATTTTTTGACCGATTTTTGTCAATTGAATCGTACTGTGTCCCCTTAAATTCTGAAGCGTTGAAATAAATGATTTGTGCCTTATATATGATCTTTTATATATTTTTCTGCTTAAATTTCACAAGATTTTTTTGACCAATGAAAAACTAAAGATGGAAATTTTACAAGGCTTAAACCAAATTGACAGAGTTCATTTGATCTGTTTTTATTTTCTATAGCAATTTTTTGGTTGGGGAGATTTATAAGTTATTATATAAATTGAGTTACAATGCCTTGGGATAAAATAATTAGAAGATATGTATAAAACGTGTTTTTAAAAAGAAAACTAATGTTAAATTTTCTATATAACTTAGCTTTATAATTTATTCAACAACAAACGGTAGTCAATTTCAAGGAGAATGTAACAATTACTTTTTAAGGAATTTTTTAATCAAGTTTTTCATGTTATCCAATTATGTGGAAACAGTTATCAAAAAATAAAATAAGACTTACGAAGCAATTAGTAAAAAATTCGTTTGATATTTTTTAAAAAATACAACTGAAATGATTCTCATTATTTGTTTCGTCGTCTGATATAAGTGCTAAAGCACCAAAAATAATAGAGCTCAATTGTAACTTTAAAAGGAAAAGGAATGAAAATTGTTTTGATTTGTTCCTTGAGTAAATTTTAATTGTTTCTGTTCGCTTGAAAATAGTGTTTTAGTGAACAATTTGTGCCCGTTTGAAAAATATAATCACCAGAACTGATTATTTAGAAGACTTTATTTTAATATAAAAAAGAATAAAACAGTAATTCCTGTTTGTTCTTTCTATCACGCATACAACATTTCTTCTTATAGAAAGAAATATAAAACAATAGGGAGTGTCGTGCTAGGTAGCACTTTTTCTTCTTTAAAATAAATTATATTAATCAAATGCCAATCTTTTGTCAAGCAGGAATTTTTATGAGATTCCAAAGGAATTTTATTTTGCTTAACACTATTTGAATTTTCTTCGTATATGTAGTTACACACAATAAATAACGCTTATTTAGTCGGGTATAATTTAAATCTCAAATTATATATGCAATATAAATTTATTTAAAAAAATTATTAACTCCATACTTTTTAATAAATTTAAAGCATGATAATTTTTTTTTATAAAATCTTATAGCTATTTAATGCCTTTATGAAAAATGTATAATAACTGACTTCGTTCAACAATAGTTTATAAGATTAAGAGACATGCAACTCATTATTACTTTTTTAATTAATACCAAGGAAGGTTTGATAAAAAACACTCTCTGCACTCAAAAAGATAAAACCAGGTTAATATCACTTAGAAATGTCTAAAATATTTTATGAGAACTAAGAGAGACCGGTATTGTGTGTGTGTGTGATGAATTAAAAAATAATTTTTTTAAAAAAAAAACAATCAATCTTTATTTTGCGTAAGGAAATGTATTTTAAATCCTATCAGAAATTCATCATGTAGATAATTCATGATACGATCTAATGTTACTATCATATGTTAGTTTTACTGATATTTTCACAGTATTAAATACTACAGAAGATATTATGAGTTTTGTTTAAAATACCGTATTTACTCGAATGTAAGCCGCACTATTTTTCCAGTGTTAATGCTACTGAAAATTAGTTCCGACTTAGAATCGAAGGCAAAACATTTGTTGGTTGAGGGAAAATGAGTTTCGACCTCTTTCAAAAGGAAAAAATGTAACAGTTCATTCTGGCTACTTGCATTGATGACATACCCCATTCCACAGTTTATCTCCAGTATTCAGTCTATCCTAAAGCATCGTTGTCTGCTCGTATTTAGGAAAAAAATTTTTATACGCTTCTTTTAATCATCTAAATATCAAATATATTGGTAACAGCATCAAGACTAGTACACTATGACGCAAGTATGAAAAGGAAGGCAATTTTACATGTAAAGGGGAAAAAAGAGACTGAGCAGTGGACGCTCAGAATTTGACATGAATGAAACAGATATACGTCGATGGCGTAAACGAAATAATACAATTTTGGCTTGTAAGTGTTCAACAGTCTTTAATTATATATATAAGTGACGGGTCTTTACGCGACCTTCACCAACTAATCCTCTTGCGGAATCTTTCGGCTAGCATTCGCGTTTATTTCGCAGCCATCCCTCTCAAGAAGAAACCCTGAGATGCAAATCAGTTAGAGTATTTAAGGTTTGAGTTAAATAAACCTAGGTCAGAAGGAGCGGAGCATCTGAATGCAGTGTTACTATGGTAAGAATTAGAAATTACGCATCTTGACTAAAGGACGGATTTTGGCTACCAGACTAAATTAGTGAATCAAGAATTAATAGGATAGGGTTGATTAAAGCTAAACTAATCCAAATTCGCGCGCTAATTCACTAAAGGTAGTTGTGCTTTCTTTATAGATTACTTTGTTGTGGAATATTATAATTGGTAATAATAAATTAGATTTATCATGGAGAGTCTTGGTCATGCATCGTTCCCTCCCACACCTTTAGGTAGACAAGATAATGAGGAAGCGACTTCAGGTGTAAGACCATTGCAATTGGTTCTCTTTTAAATTCTACTATAAAATATTCTTTTAAAAAATGTTGCATAACAAATGCATTGGAAGGCAGGAAAAACGACACCGTGTGGGAAAATGGAGACCCCTGCACCCATTCCGAAGTCAATTGGGACAATGCGAGTGACGAATCATTTTCGAAACATGATACTGACGGTTAGAGTAATTATAGATTCATGCATGTATCTGAAAATTCTAATATACTGGTAAAATAAAAACTTATAAGAAACCAAAGTTCAAGTACGCATACAAAGAGTGATTTCACCGAACAGCTTGAGGTGAAAAATGGAGTGTGACAGGGAGATGCATTGGCATGCCTTCTGTTTAATATAGCACTTGAAAAGGTATTAAAGACTCAAAAATCAGTATTAGTGGAAATATTTTTAATAAGTCAGTTCAAATACTGGGTTATCTTGATGGCATTGGCATTATTACCCGAACAGCACCAGCTCTTAAACAGGCATTTATGGCATCAGAAAAAAGTGCTAAAATAATTAACTTATCTGTAAACGAGAATAAAACTAAATATTTACCTTGTTTTTAAAGTCCAACTTACAAAGTCACATAGAAACTAGCAATTATAAATTTGAATAAGTTAACAGTGTTACTTATTTGAGAACGGAGATAAATAATAAAAATGAGCCTTCCCAGAAATTTATAAAAGAATCATTGCTGATGTTTTTGCATTGCTGCTGCTTGATGTTTTTATGCCTTGAAGAGTTATTTAAAATCCAGTTTTTTCAAATTAAGGATTAAATTGCTTCTTTACAAAAGTCTTATAAGATCTGCCCTGACTTATGCATCAGAGACTTGACCACTGACTTTACGTGATGAGGAAGCTTTGGAAATTTTCGAGAGAAAGATCTTACGCTGCATTCTTGGTGGGATCCAAGTGAATGGATCACGGAGAAAAAGATCTAATTTAGAACTTAACAAAATTTACAAACAACCTGATATTGGGAAATTTGTCAAATTACAGAGATTTAAATTGGCTGGTCATCTGGCTAAAATGAATGTTGCAGCAAGAAAATCTTTCCGGCAAAGCCCATGGGAAATCGACCCCGGGGCAGACCCCCGTTAAGATGGATTGACAGTGTTGAGAAAGACCTAAAAATTTTAAAGGTCAAAAATTGGAAAATGTTGCCAAAATTAGGGATGCCTGGAAAAGAGTTCTGGAGAAGGTCAAGGCCCACCCAGGGCTGTCGAGTCATTGAAGAAGTAGAAAATAAGTTTATTAACTGTTAACTTCTTATTATTTCTCACTAATTTTTTTTAATTTCTGAAGTATCGGATATTAACAAACCTTTTGCACAGTTTATTATTATTATTATTATTTATCAAAAACGTGTAGAGAATTGGACGAGGGGGGGGGGCTTAGAATCGATAACAACATTTTTTCACTAAAATATTTTGAGAATTTGGGGTACGGCTTGAAATTGATGACGGTTTAAATTCGAGTAAATACGGTAATTATTTACAAAGCATTTTTTGTCATATATTTATCTGCAATACTTGAAAATAAAAAATAAATAAATATAAATTCTTTAGAAACTGGAAAACTTCCTATTTACTGAATGTTCCTGAACTTAAAAAATTCAATATAATAAACGAGATCTTGTGTATATGTCGTAGTAAAATGATGAAATTAGGGATTTCTTCTAATCCCTAAGGGAGATGATCAATTCACGCAAGATGTTAAAATAACCTCTCTTTGAGGTCATTTTTTTTATGTTAGTGAGTGATTTGATCAAATCCCCGAACAGTTTTAGTGAAACGATGAAATGAACAAGTCAGCATTTGTTGAGCTCACCACTCACTTTTACAGACCCCCCCCCCCCTCTCCTCGTCCGTGCCAAGCAGCGCCGGGATTCTGACGTGACGCACCAAAATAAAATGGCCTGAATATCATTTTTTAGTTTTATTTATTTATATTCTTTGCGTTATTATTTTTTGATTGATCTATCACTTTTGAAAGCCTGAAACGGGATAAAACTTAAATTTAAAAATGAAAACAAACAAATTAGTGAATTTGACAACGCCCTCTTTATAGATAAAAAAAGCTTTTTGATAGTTAAAAAAAAGTTATATTAAAAAGGGAAATAATAACTGAAAAAAAAGGTGTTACAAAAAAAGCAGGATATTTCTGAAGTACTACGTTAATGTATAATTAAAAAAAAAAATGTTTCAAATTCTACTACAAATATCCTTTTTTAATTTTTTTTTAAATACCAGCTTTATTATCTAATTATTTTGTAAATTAATTTCGAATAAATAATTTGTAATTAAATGATTATATTGTGTTGTATTATTTACTCTACTTTTAATATAATGTACCATATTTGCTGAATGAACACTTTTAAACTCTTAACAATATTATTTCATCATTTCACTGAAACAGGTTAGGGATTTGATCAAAACCACATACTTTCCTTAGAGAAATCACCTTACAAAGTTCTTATTTTAACATTTTGCGTGAATGGATCCTCTCCCTTAGTGATTTGATGAAATCCCTAATCATTTCTCTGTGACATATATATGATTAACCACATGATGTTACATAAATATTAAGTTTTTACTGTAAAAAAAGATGAATTTTCATCTTAATACGCGTCAAAGACATTTATAATTTAAGCGATCTAAAGGAACTGAAAATTAACAGAATTAATATAAAATTTACCAGTTATTTATTTTTTTAATCCATCTTAGGCTTTATTTATATAATATTTAAATATTTCCTAATGCCAATAATATCTAATATTTATGAAAGCGGAAATTTAAGTTAAAATAAATACTGTATATTAATCTTTATTCTAAATTTTGTTAGGAACATGTAACGAATGTGTATTTAGAATAAATATAATTTTAATAACATGATTCAGCAAATATGTATTTAAATTTAATCGGCTCGTGGTAAGAATAAAAATATTAACTTCAAGTTCTTAATTAACAAAGTTATAACGTGACTTTGCTTTCACTTAATTTAAATAATAATTACTAAAACTTAAACTTAGTTGTGTGATTTATTTACATTCTTTAGCTTGTGTCATTAATTGCTAATACATTATCTTATTTTTCGATTAAACTGTTCCTTCTGGATTTAAATTCAGAAAATTCCTTTCTCTCAAAAACTTTAATTAAAATTCTTAAGATTTATAAACATATTTAAGAGCGGTATGTTGTTAAAAATACACGTTGGATTTCAGGTGAATCTATATATTTCGTTAATGTATTCAGATAAATAATTTGCTAAAAGGATATTGAAAATATATTTAAATTAACTGACTACATTTAGAAGAAAGAAGCTTTCATCAGTCAAATAATTAATAGCAAATTTCATTTGATTCTTTAATAGATTAGTTAATTAATTTCCTCCAGGTGCTTCAATTTAAGGTAGAATTTTAAAATATGTTGAACGCATTCTATTCGTTTTTTATATATTTCGTTCTGAAATTTGGAAACAGATTTCATTTAAAAAAAGACTTCATGTAAATTTTAAATTCGGTATATTATAAATTAAAATATTAGAAGGGCATTCATGTTTAAAAATAAGATTTTAATTAAATATTTTGAAAGACAAACTGCTTTGAAAATAATATTCCCAAATGAGAATGTGATGGCTGACTTGCACGTTTTAATTTAAATTAAAGTTATCCTGTTCCAAATTAAATTTAGGTTTAGATATGAACCAAACTGAAAAAAAATATTTAAGTTTAGTTTAAAGTAAGATGCTGGTACTTTTAAATTAAATTTTCTTCAAAATGTGAATTGAATGATATTTTAAATTTTGCAAGAATAAATTGAAAGAATTATGGAGTAAATTCAAAACAATATGCAAAAATTAGAGCTTTAATATTTAGTTTCAACTAATAACTTTTGACGAATTGATAATTAATTAATTCAATATAAATAAAAAATTTAGTGCAGTTTCAATTTAAATATTTTATAAATTGTATTGTTTTTAATAACGAAAATCCTTCCACATGGTTTTATAATCAAGCTTTAATATGATATTAAAGGAATTAAAATTTATATGATAATCTTTGTTTGTAAAATTCTTAACAAGCAATTTTTATCTGAAATCAAAAATATACAGTATGTTTATATAGTCAAACAATAATAGCACATAAACATGTAACAAATATGATAATTTAAAAACCAACAGAAGAAATAAATTGTTTCAAAAATTATTTAAGAAATTTTAATTTACAATGATTTTTTATTTTCTGTTCTTATGATTTATTTTTAACCTATAAATACATTTTAATGCTACACAAAGGCTATATCGTTAGCATTTCTTGAATAATTAAAAAAATGTTCATATCTGTCTGTCGATTACGAATTCCAATTAATAAATTTTTTTAAATAACTATCACTTGCTCGAAATAAATAAAGCTAATGGAACCATATGTCTCTTACGCATTTTTTATCATTATTTTCGTATTTTGCCTCCGAAAAGGTTTTAGTTTATACCAAAAGTGCATTGGTATATTCCGCCATTTTTTTAAGCCTTTAGGTTTTATTTCTATAAGTTTCCAATTAGAAATTTATTTTCAAAATAAATAAAAAATTATTTTTTCATATTATAAGGAATAAGATTGTACTCATATAAATTTAAACAAAACTAAAAGGAACCTAGAATTATTTTATGTGAAATAATTAAGAAGTGTATATATTTTTTATAAAATGTTTAAGAAATCTGAACCTACATCTGAAAACTTTGTTATAAAGACAACATACGTCAAAATTCATTGTTTTTATGAAATCTAAAAAAAAAGTAATTGTTTTATTTAACATTAATTATAATTTTTCTATCAGAAAACTAACATTTACGAAAAATGTTTTGAATATATTTTTTTATTTGCATTATTGATATAAAGAAATTTTACCAAGACAGAAGAAAAATGGGCTTTCTGAACAAAGAAATACAAAAAGAAATCACCAGATAACGAAATGATCTAAAGCATAAATATGTATGTAGTAAACATTCTCATAATTTTCCAAATATATATTACAATCTAAGAACGAAATCATAATCACAATATCTGAAGTATGCGAGTAAAGATGAATTTATTTATATATACATGTCTATATAAACAGTTTTTAATAAACACTACATGACTTTAATATTAATGATAAAAAATATCATTGGGTTTTGGAAACTTAAAAAGATAGATGCTGCGGTATTATAAACAATGCTGACTAAGGACAGCTTTTAAATTTACATAAAAGTGGGGTTTAACTAGTTTTTTAATGCACACAAGCCAACCTTCCCTCAAAAGTGACAATGTAATTTTTTTTTTTAAGTAAGGTTAAATTTTCAATCAGGCCATTCTCAATTACTTAAATATTACACATTAGGCTTTTTAAATTACTTAATTACATTAAAATGTTTTATAAAATTGGAAAGACAAATAAAACCCAAATAGAAAACATTAACCTCCCTCACAGTCTAGTATCTTAACTTATTTCAATATCTCCAATTTTTTTTTGCAATTTAGACAGAACTCACAGAATCCTTTTAATAAGTAAAACAAAGAGGAACATATGTCTAAAGACAAAATAGCAATTACCCAGAAATGGCCTATTCATCTCAGTAAATAGCCTGCGATAGAAAAAAAAAACCCTGAAGGATTTTCTTTTTAAACAATTCATTAGTCTCCGGGTTAGGCGGTAAAACGGTAGTACGGAAAAATCTGTTAATGAAGTATTTTTCTTCCTACAAAGTAAATGAAAAAAAAAAAAAAGGGACCAGAAACAAAGAACAAAAAAGAAGAATAGAGTAAGGTTTCTTTCTACTGATAGGAAAGAAGAAGCTACAATAATTTTCATGGAGAGAGTTTAGGTGAAATGAAGTCTCAATACACTTCAGCGTTATCAAAAATGACGTGATTACTATCTCCAAGGATAAAAAAAACCCAGAAAAGCGATGAAATAGAAAAAGCAGTAAAATACCCACAAGGTAAAATAATCCCACTAGTAAATACTTCTTTTTATGTATTTTTCCCCCCTGCCCTTCTATTTTATGAAAGGACGGATAAAGGTAGAAAAAATTGCACCCGAGAAGTTTCTCTTTATCCTTATTTAAAAGAACAATTTAATGTAGGATGCTTTCTCATTTAGAAGGAAGTATTTAAGTATGTACCTCAATAAAATAATTCTTAATCAGAATGAATAGTCTGAGAAGTATTAACATTTTAAGTAAGAAAACTTCTCTTTTTCTTTTTCTTTTTTAGGGGACGGAAAAGCGATAAACAGTTGTTCTTAGCGTACGGTCTCCGGCGGTAAAGCATGGTAAAGTAGATGGCGGCTAGATGAAAGTAATTTGCATTTTTCTTTTATAATAATTTTATTAAAACCTCTCTCTGTTATGTTCCGAATAAATAGGAGGTAAGAGTCTGGAATGCGTTGTCGAAGTAAATAAAGAATCATATCTAATGTTATTAACATTTTGCTTTGTTAAACTTTTCATCGTGGCCGTTTCTTTAAACAGAATGCTGAATAGATTATTAAACAAAGGTATTAGGATTTGCGAAATATTTTATGGACAAAAGAATAAAAAGAAAAGAAAGCTAAGGTACAAAATAATCTTTAAGAATTAAATGAACAGAAATCTAAAAAAAAGAACAAATTTCTCTTTTAATTAGAGTATATATATATATATATTTAATCCATCGATAAAAGATGTATAAATTTATACATCTTCTTTGCTCAAGTGTCAAGGGACAAGAGAGAGGGAGTTATCTCTTTTCTAGGTTTAAATATAGAATGAAAAGAACAAAGCACACCATAAAAAAATGCAATCACGAGCTCAACGAGGGGAATTATTAGCTATTTTTAGAAAATATGTCAATATTTTTGGGAATGTTTTAATTACTCGGTAAGGCACTACTAAGCAATTAAGATATTTTTTCACTAAGAATCGCGAATTAATTTGTCAAAATATTCAAGGTCAATACTTGAAATGAGGAATTAACAATAAATCTGTCAAAATATAGGTTTTAATCCTCTCGTGTGAGATGAAGTGAGGCGAGTTTCAATATAAGGTATTCGGAATTATTATTTACAGAAAAATTAGTAAGATTAAAGTTTTAAAAGTAAATATTAAGTCATTATATATATATAACCGTGTACTAAATTGCTATAAACCTAAAAAAGCAAAACAATAAGTAAAAATTTAACAAGACAGTATAGGTCAGAAATAAGATATCCTCAGTGGTATAAAAGCAAACTCTTAACCTTAGTAACCAATATTGCAATTTTAAACATAGTTTAAGGCCTCCCAGCCAACATTTCTCTATATATATATATATATATATATATATATATATATATATATATATATAGGCTTATTCTCTACAAACAAGAGATATCAAAACAAACACATTCGAAAAACACATAGACAGTAGGAAAATCACACAATGAAGAACATAAGAGTAACCGAGATTAAAAATTATAAAATGGATGCTGCAGTGTTATAAATATTACTGACTTAGGACAGCTAATATATAAAGTAATTTATATAAAAGTGGGATTGAACATGTTTTTTTGGCCAGCCAACCTTCCCCCTTTACGTAAATAACACTGAGCAAAACCCAATAGAAAATAATGGATAGGAATATCTAAATCCGTTACAAGATAGAGGTAACTTACCTAAAATTGCACTTACAAATGCAAAGGCAGCGCTAAATCTAAGTGCAATAAATAAGTTTTTGCCAGATTCTGGACCCTAATGCAGATTTAAATCAAGTGAAGGGCTGAAATGTAGCACTTAACAAAAGTATAAAAAGAATGGAAATAAAAATTAATAAGAGTTGCAAATTATAGCATACTTTAATAACACTAGAGTAAATATGAATAAAATAATAATAAGTACTTTTATCTAACATTAGATTACGGAGATAACTATAATTAAGAAATATTTAGTTTTATAGTAATACTATTATCAATCTCAGAATTTTTAATCCTAACTATTTTGAATATCTTTATTCATATAACTACTAATAAAATTAATTGGGTGTTTCTGATTTAAGCAATATTTAGTAAAATGTTTATATATATATAAATATATATATATATATATATGATGTGTTTCTAGACAACACAGGCTTTTTTAAAAACAATTTTATTCAGCTAGCCATCGAGAGATGTTACGCTGAAAGAAAAATGGAAGCCAAGTGAAGCCTAAGTGGCTGTACCACTTATGTCCAGAACTGTTAAGTACTCTTTTTCGTTATATGTTATACTTTAAAATTAAGGATGACATATGGGGCTATAAAAATAATGATCTGGAATTAGAAGTATTCTGTTTGGACCATCTGTTCGGAGAAATAATTGGATGTTTAAGTTATAAAGCCATGTTCGGAACCGTGATTTTAAAGAAGCGCATAAATGGATAATTTTCATGATATTTAGTGTCATTTAGATTAGAATACATGTATAAAATTGTTTAAGGACATTTTGACAAAAACAAAATTATTTAAATACAATATTTCGGCAAAAAATTAACTAGAATAATCTTTTTTCAAAATGTTCTACTTTTGTGAAAAATGCTTCTGTTATAATAATATTTTGCCTGTATATAGCTCAGAGCTCTTTACAGAGGCTCAACTATGAATTTTGAAAAATTCACATTATTTTTAGAGTTACCACCAATTAAAATAATGATCGGCGTTTTTTTCTTAAAATTGCTCCCCTCTGTTGTCGTAAAATATGGATAAACCCACTTTTAAGTTATATATTTCAAAAATTATAGTTGAGCCTCTGTAGAGAGGTCTGAGCCATATACAGGCAAAATATTATTATAGAAGCATTTTTCACAAAAGGAGAACATTTTGAAAAAAGGTTATTCTAAGTTAATTTTTTGCCAAAATATTGTATTTAAATAATTTTTTTTGTCAAAATGTCCTTAAAACAATTGTATACATGCATTTTAATCTAAGTGGCACTAAATATCATGAAAATTATCCATTTATGCGCTTTTGCAAAATCACGGTTCCGAACGTAGTCGGATACCTTAACAGGGACATAGCTACTGCCTTATCAGCCATATCAATGATACGGGGCTCCCAAGCTACGGGGACCCGAAAACGTGTAAGCAAAAAATCGTAAATATGAAGAGGCCCAAAGGAGGGCTTCCAAGAAATCTTCGATACAGGGCCCACTCAGGATTAGCTACACCAGAGGTGTTTAATTTAAGATTTAAAGATGTAATAGAAAATAAAAGTTAAGTAGTACGAGTATATAAGGAATTTAATTTTAGATATAATGTAATTATCCCTACATATATATATATGTACGTTTGTGTGTGTAATTATTTTATGTATTAATGTGTTTATTGTGTACATTTTGTTATAGCTTTACAAAATGTTTTTTCCTGTTACTCTTATGAATGTAATTTTTACGAACGCCGATAGTATAAATTTGTTAATCCAAGCTGAATGAACATTTATTATTTATAAAATACATAATGATTCAAAATTCGTCATTTGATAATTAATATTTAAGACTGATATTTTAGAAAATTAAAAAAATAATTAGGAGTTAAATGAACTATAATAAAAAAATGATATCGTGGAAATAGATTTATAAATAAAATACAAAATTACATAATGCATCGAAATGTATGTAATAAATCTTTATATATAAAAATTTTCTGTGCAAGTGTATGTGACTAAACTCCTCCTAAATGGCTGGACCGATTTTGATGAAATTTTTTGTGCCTGTTCCAGTGGATTCGAGAATGGTTTAGATTCACAATTCGGTCCAATATCGCCATTAGTTAAAAACATTAAAGACATTCAACTCAATATTCACCTGCATTGTTGTAACGTTATTGTTATAAAAATGACGTAAGTTGGCGTCGAAAATCGATTTGCAACCAAACTGGCCAAACCGGGTATTCATTGTTACAAAAATGCAGACGAATGATGCTTTTTAGCGTTTTTAATTGATATCTTCAAATAGTCTTTATGTATATAATTCTTCTGTGGTGTTTATGTGACTGAACTCCTCCTAAACGGCTGGTCCGATTTGGATGATACTTTTTCTGTGTATTCAAGTAGATTCCAGAATGATTTAGATTCACAATTCGGTCCGATATCGCAATTAGTTAAAAATGTGCCAAAATTATGTAAGGGTGCGTGTTTGTTAATAAGAAAATCATGGGCAATATTCTTGAGGCCACTATTTTGAGCGGCAAACTTCAAGGTGAAGTTCTACTTCTACCACAGATCCCAATGATTCTTTCAGACTCACCTACCCATTCAAATGTTTGCATTTTCCAATTCGCTTGGCATTAGCTATGACCATTAATAAGACACAAGGTCAAACAATGACAATTTGTGGTTTAAATTTAGAAAACCCTTGCTTTCGCACGGCCAATTATATTATGTTGCATGTCCGAGGTTTGGCAAACCATCGCATTTGTGTGTTTATACCCCTCAAGGATTAACCCAAAACATTTTACATTCAATGGCATTACGATAAATTTATTTTTTGTGCTTTAACAAAATATACCTCTTATCAAAATAGCTCGAGTTTTAACTTTTTACCCTTTAATCAAAACAAGTTTAAGTTTCTATTGAGAATAGGTTCTATATTCAACTTATAGCTCATAGTAAATACATACTCACACGCAATCGATAAGTCGAATTGTGGTAACTGTACATGTGATGATGTCAGGTATTGTAATAACTTTCTTTAAAAAAATTTCATCAAAATGGTCCAGATGGTTACAACTTATTCAAAAAAATTTGTAATTTTCGGATTTAAGACGTGTGTACAGGACAACGTCTGTCGGAACCGCTAGCGTTATATAAATTGATAAATGCGATCAATTCAGTTCATTAAAAATTTCATGTGACTCTTAAATGAAAGATACTGTTTTATAATTGTAATTGTACCTTTAATGTCTTTTAGGATAAAGGGTAGCTAACTGTAACGATTTAGTAATACTGAGAGGAAACACTAAAAAGTAGAAAATACAGTCTTCTTAAACCTATTCCAATCTGATCCAATTTAACAAGAACGAATGAAATCCTTTTGGTAAACAAAAAGAAACGCATGTCCAAGGACAAAACTGCAATTACCTAGGAACTTTCCATTTATCTCAATGAATAGCTTACGGCAGGACGAAAATTTATCTCAAAGAGTTTCTTTTTAATCAATTCATTAGGCTTCCGGCTTTCCTAAGAATAGATGTAGGAAATCTGTTAATGAAATGTTTGTACTCTTACAAAATAAATAAAAATAGGAATAGGAACCAAAAGTAAAAAAAAAAAAAAAAATTGAAACATGCTTCCTTTTCCGAGGATAGGGAGAGAGGAAAGATGGTTGCAATATCCACGCAGAAAGTTCAGGTAAGTGGAGTTCCAAAGAATCTTGGCTTTATCGTAATCAAGAATCACATGATTGCAATCTCTGAGATACAGAGGAAAAAGATGAAATAGCCAAAGCATGAAAATATCCTATAGATAGTAAATACTTTCTTCCTCTTTCCCTATCTCTAAGAATAGTTAAAAGGCCCAGAAAAGAAACCAGCACAGTAGGTTAGGAAAGTTTTTTTTTTTTCTTTTAAAAAAATAATAATTTTCTTCGTGATTCTTTACCTTATTAAGAATATGTTCCTTAAAATGAACGAATGGCTCGAAGTGCATTAAATTTTTAAATAAGAATTATTTATTCTCGGTCTTTTTTTTTCAAGCGGTGTAAGAAACTTGTAAATAGTTATGTTTTTTATAGGTTATGTAATATTAAAACAGACGGAAATGGAATGAAAGTATTAATCTACATTTTTCTTTTAAATAATAGTTGCATTAAAAACAATAAGACTTCGATGAAATGAAAGATAAACCTCTGAAATTTATTTCCACAATAAACTAGGAATTACACATTCAGCAGCATTATCATTTCGTTTTATTAGCCCTTTACATGACAATGTTTTTTTTTTTTTTTTAAATCCAACATGGCATAAAAAAGCTCTCTAGGCAACCTGGTGCAAAATTACAAGGTCTGCCGCCAAAAGCCCTCGAGTGCCTGAACAGTGCGACGTAAATATTCACTCACTCAGTCCAGGCAACGAAATAGTAAATGAATAGTATAGAACACGTTTCGCAGCTTTACAAATTAAAAAATCGAGTTTTACAGTAGTCGCATATGATGTGTAACATCTGACATGTTATCGTGGTAAATACGCAATATTAACTTTTTTCCTGAAAAAAATATGAATCAGGTATGATTGGAAATAATTTTCTATCGAATAATTATATCTTTAATGAAAATTGTATTTAATTAACAAAAGAACTAATGCAATATTTTATCAAAAATAATTATTCTCGTTCAATTTGGGGAAGAGCGGAGACAATAGACTTATGATAACTAAAATGTGACACATATACTTGTGATTTCAAAGTATTTAAAAACCGTTGAAAAACAGCGTCAATAACAGTACCACTAGTAGCAGTCGAAACATATTGATTTGTGTTCATTTCGAGCTTGAATTCATCATTCAAAAAAGCTATGAGCGGCTCAGATTTTGGAAAAACTGAAGTTAAAATCACCCCTCAAAATCATGGGAAGCGAGTGATAGTTTTCTTTAAAAAAGCAGAACCACCATCGGTATATGGTAAAAGTACAAAATGCAGGAAATCTTTAATTTTTTGAACCGTTTGATTTCAAGAAATGTATACGATAACCGAAATCACTGTTTGTCCATTTTCAAATAAGCATTCTGCCGCACTTATTTCCCCCAATATTGTGACTAATGGATTTAGAGTCAAGCGCTCGAGTGCTTGATGGCTACTAGATTTGAGCCCCCATGCTAGGGTAACGAAAAGACACAGCCACGCACTTTCATTGGTCAAATCAAGTAGCGCGCGCTTGCGTCACATCCTGTTACACACATCCGTCCCTTTTCACGAAATCACTCCCAACATATATCCAGCAACCGAGAGGAAAGATGTTACACATCAATAAGCTTAGAGCTTAAGAGAAATGAGAGAGTGAGAATAGTATCCTTGTTTATTTTAAAAAATGTGTTATTTTTATATTTCTCATTAATTAGAAGTAAATTTTCATTTTGCCCTACATCCATTTCAAAAACTATTTTGATTCTTCTTGAAGTTCTGTTATTAATAGAAGACATTATAATATGCAACTATGGTTAAAAAAAAAATGTTTTTCAATAAATACCGAATATCCCGTCACATAGAATAACATTAATATCCACTAATATTCCTCACTAACAACCCTCGCAGTGTGACAATAATTAATATTTTTTTTCCATTTCATTCGACCTAGATTTGAGCCATTTAGTCTAAAAAAATTGGAGTACCTTTTTAAGAAATAGCATATTAAAACATTATAAATGCTTTTTCAGGAATCAATACCCTTAAATAGTAATATTTAACAAACAATATTTCTTTAAAATATCCAAATTTTACAAAAATTACAATTGTAAGAGAAATTTTAGCAATATTTTTGAAAAATTTCAAAGCAATTAGGGAAAAAAAAGTAATAAAATTATATCAGTAAAGGTATTATTAAAACAAATTAGATGTATTTATCTAGAAAATGTACTAAAATTAATAAATTAAAAAAATTTTAGAACTGATAGAGTAAATATTATAAGAAATGTGGCATTCTTTATGAGACCATTATTTAAATAACATGTCATAACTCAAGAAATATTCATACAATAAGAAATATTTTAGTACATTCTCTACAAAATAATATAAATATCAAGTTCAAAAAGTTTCATAAAAATACATTCATAATATTTTGAGTTATTATACTCTCCATGATGGAATTTGACCAATTTAAATGCCCACTTCTGGTAGCTTAAAAAAATAAGTGTTAATAAAATTTAAAAAAATAAATAAATAAGTGTTTTGACCGAATTTGGTCCTTTTAACGTGTTTGGATATCATAAGGATTATTGCATTTTGACTAACTCCAAATAGGAAGGTTCTGAACAGGTTATAATATAAACCGTTTAGAATCCTACCGTTTTGGCAGGTTATAAAACTGGATATGAATGTGACCAAAAGTGACTAAAAAGGTGATTTTTATTTTGGAACAAAACGATTAATTTTCCGTTTAATTTTACATTTAACTCAAAACTACGAACTCACTGACTAAAAATTTTGCAAACTTACAGAGATGATCAAGAAGGTAAAAAATGTTTCCCGAAAATAATTGAAAGATTGAATTCAACGTCATGAACTCATAAGTTATAACTTTGAACCAACGTCCACTTATTAGGAGGATTCTCTTGCTAGCGTTTGAGCATTGTACACCCCATTTCATATCATATGGAGATATAGTTTCTTATTCTCTATCATTTTACTCATCAGTTTGTTTGTTTTCTATCGAATCACAAAATTGACCCCTCAATTTTTTACAAGTTAAAATAACATGATGACCAGGAACATACAAAGTCGATTCCTTATGGAATTTCTTTTCAGAAATTCCTTCAAAGTTATTCCAAATGTGTGTGTCAAATGTTCCAAACATACATTTTCAAAGAAAAATAAGTAACATAAACTCTAATAATAAAGTAATTAATGCATTTTAAAATGTATTATTAAAACGCGTATGTATATATTTCAAAACTCAAGAGTTAAAAAAAAAACACCAGAAAAATATTGTTATTAAACAAATATGTACCTAAATTAAAAGGCCTATCATTAGGCATACAAATAATATACTATAAATAATAACATTTACTTACTTTTCACAATAATCTGAAAGATTCATTTTTTCCCTGAAGTAAGTAGTAAAATACCGAGCAATAGTTATCGAGTAATATTATGTTAATGAATGTGTTACCTAAGTTATATTGAAAGAGCCAGCAAAAAAATAAGAAAAATGATTGGATCGTCTTTTCCTAATGAGGGAAAAGAGATGTGATGCTCATTTAGAAATGGAAAAAAAATTTCTTAGATTCCTTAGATAAATACGATAAAAAACGATGCAGCAGCTGTTGAAAGAAAGAATTCTTGAGACGCCCAGAATTTCATAATTACTGAAATCGGAATGATATTATTGATAGTTAATTGTATTAGTGTTCTTTTATGTAAAAGTAGTATAATTGATTCTATTTATTTCTCTTGAATTAATAAACTAAGTTTTATAAATTTCTTCATAAGGTGAAAGATGGAGGACATTATTGTACAGAGAACATTTGCATAAAGTTATATTTCATATAATTGTTCATTCGAGGGGAAATTCCTTCTCATTTTACTTTTTTTTGAATGGAATTAAAAAAGAATATACAGATACCTTAAATTGATAGAGTAAATGGAATATAAAAACAGTAAGAAATATTAGTATGTAGGATTTAAAAATCAATTTTTCCCTTCTTGGAAAAATCTTTCGAGACTTCTTGTACGTTTCACATGTCTTGTAGATTTCCCTGAAGTAAGTAAATGATTTATGTCGGAATGAAGCAAGTAGATAGAGAAAGCAATAATCTAAATCCTGAAAAGATTTATAAATTTTAAGTACCCAATGCAATATAAAATTGCATCCCTTAAACCAAATTATACAAGGCGATTAAAATTAAATTTCTACTTTCAAAATGTTGTAAGAAAAAGAACCACTTGTAGGAATGAGTTCAAATTTGAACTAAATATACTTGAAAGAGGGAGAAACAGAATGCCATAAAGAAAAGTTCCAAAGTATATCAATAGATGGCTATAGAAATTTGATAAAGCTTTCTGCTATAAGTGGCATTTTGAATGGAATTGGGACAAATTTGGTCTGAGTTGCATATTAAACTAACTGTACTGAGCATGATTGTTTCGGTTTTTCGACGGACAAAACGGCTTCCAAGTCATTAGACAGTTGTTGCACTGTTATATAGTGAAAATCCTATTCACCACGGCTAGGTAGTACCACATTGAATGGGAAAAGTCTGTTTTTATATCCTTGATGGAAAAAACCCCATAAAAATCAACAATGAAAACGCCAATGAATTTTTTCCTTATCCATACCGTTTCCCTTTTCTTCAAGAAAATTGAGTATATTCAGTTCAAATTTGAAGTCATTCGGAACAGTTGCTCTTTTTTACGGCATTCCGAAAGTGGAACTTTAATTATAATCACCCTGTACATATTCATGTCTACATCATTGCTGAAACTTTTTTTTCTTCTTATGGGCTGTGGATTGGTGTTTTACCATAACAGACCTAGAACATTCCAAGGAAGCTAGTATCTCTTTTTAGTGCGGCACCATATAGGCATATACTAATCACCACAGGTAATTTTGACGTCCAGTTTCCTCCCTAGAGGGAGGCCTCTGAGCTCTGACGATGCAAATCTGTGCTAGGATTTAATTTTGACGAGAGCACCCAAGCCAAACAAACACTCTGGAGATCTTTTACATGCCGTATAATCTTACCAAACGGCCGCTGTCGATATTCTGGATCATGAAAATCCACCGACTCGGGCCGGGGTTGAACCCGCAACCGAAGGTGCAGAAGGCCAGCGACAAACCAACCACGCCACCCAGACGGCTTATCATTGAAACTAACTAACTTTTTTGTGTAAGATAAGGGATTAATACTGAAATGTTGCAAGCTATTGAACAAGTAACTGAAATTACTTTAAATGTCACATTATTATTCACTTATTCTATTAAATCACACATTAAAATAGCTTTTTCTTCAGGTGATTTCTTATCAAAATAAAAAAAAAATTCTTAGGAAATAAAAACTTATTCCTAAACCTTTGAAAATGATTCAACAAAGACTGCTTTCAACAAAATAAAGAACTACAAAGAAATAAAATGTATACATTTTTTTCGGAAAAGATATCAAAAAGCATTTTTACTACTAAGATTAAAATGATATTGAATTAACAGAAAACTAAAATTACTTCAGTTATTCAGAGCTGAATTTTTTTGAAATTGCTCTGATTCATGGCTCTGGGCAAACAATATTTTTTAATGTTTATTTCTTTCTTTCTAACTAAAAGTGAGTTTTCATAATGAATTCTCAACTTACAATATACATATTTTTACACAATTTTGTGCAGTTACTTTGAATTAAAAAGAGTGGATATCGAATTAAAGAGAAACCTTTAGCGAAAAAAATAAATGTTAAAATAAAAAAAAAATTGAACAAAATTCCTTTGAACATCAAAGAAACCATCTGGAACACAATTGGTCTCTTTGTGATTACGTTATGATGTCTCTCAATTCTTGTTCCATATTATATTATGGTGGAATATAATGATATTTGTCAACAATTTAATTTAAGCAACAAAACTTTTATATAGAAAAACAATAACAAGAAAAACAATTTACTTATGGAAATCTGGTTTAAGTTAGCAATAACGCTTATTTAATTATCTATGGGGAAATGTTTTGATGGCACAAACTTTTATATTTAAATTTTGAGTTTTCGTAAAGTCTCCCCGGGGGGGGGGAGGGAGGTTTTAAAATTCAATTGCTCTTACATAGAATTTTTCTTATTTACTATATTGACACAATAAAACAGGCTACTTCAGTGCTTTTCAAAGTTTCAATATTCGCGACCCACAATATTCAATCACAATTTTCATCGCGCCCCCTCCCCCTCATATAATAGCAATGTATTCAATAATACTATACTCCGCGATGCTAAAACAATTCGATACAACCTTAACCTCTTAAGTGCCACTGGCGTATATAAACGTCTCGCTCACAAAGCATTGATTTCTCCGCACGTATATATACGTCTTTCCGAAGGCTTATGATATTTTCTGTGCACTGCTATTCAAAAAATTATTCCGAAGTCTTTGGGATGCAACAAAAAGACTTTTACAATTTTTGAGAAGAATTTACTTATTTCAGATTATTTTTGCTTCTTCATTCCTCCCCCAATATATCACATATATGCGCACCTACATGGAAAATGGTTGGCATTGGAAAGCAAATGAAGTAACTTTTAATCGGCAGTTAAGGGATTTATTATAAACCGTTCAAATGATTACGATAAGTGTTAATTTTTGTACATAATTTTATATATGAAAATCCAATGGGGTCACTGGTTGTTATTAAACTTGTTCTTGAATTAGCATTGTTAAATTATAAAATACATTGTGCTAGCAAAAAACTGATACATTTATAAATGTAATATATCAGTGTAAATGTGTATTTTATTTTTGATTGTGTCAGAATGTTGTTGTTTGTTTACTTTCAGTAAATTAATCATTTTTTTTAAATAATCTTTTGTTTTCGACTTTTCAATATGCTCGCGCCCCCCTTGTAGAGTTGCCACGTCCCAAGGGGGGCGCGCCCCACAGTTTAAGAAACGCTGGGATACTTGGGACTAGGATACTGGGGTATGCAGTGAATTGTTTTCCTATTTTAACTTTTTCTATTTTCAAATGTAGTTTATGACTATTTTCAAAATGTATTTTTTTCTGTCTTCATGTATTAAAGTAATGAAATATAATTAAAAACTTCGACGTAAATGACGATACTAGAAGGAAAGTAATGGGTGACCTGGAATTCGTGATACAAACTCTAAGGGTTGGTACAATGTAACAATAATTTATTCTACAGCAGGAGTATTAAACTCACGGCTCGCGAGCCACATGCGGCCCACAAAGAGCATTTTTGCGGCCCAGCCAGTATATAGGCACACAGTTACATATAATAATACATCAAACTTTCTCTCGAAATAGGGAAGATAGTAGCAGAGAAGATATGTCAAGTGTCAGGACGTAAAACTTAAGTTTTGCTTGTTCTTTTATATATGTTTATTATAATGTTTTATTCAATTATAAATTAAGTTTCGAGAAATATTGATTTTTTGCGTGCCATCTCACGTTAAATCTTATTTGTTTGGCCCAAGTTAGACTTTGAGAGTTTGTTACCCCTGTTGTATATGAATGTTTGGGTGCAAGAGACATGGTGAAGCTTAAACACAGGACATAAGAGTAGAAATGAAAGACAAGTTATTTATCGACACAGTATGATTGACAAAATTGCTTACAATAGTTGCTCAAAATTGCCTCCACCATGCTTTATAGCGTCAGTGGAACTATTTGAGTAAAATTTTGAAGCAATATGCTTTGCAGTTGGACTTCATAGTTTAGGTGCTATTAATAGATGAGGCAACGTTTACATGCGAGGGTGTAAATGCACACTATTTCCATGTGTGGGCATCTAAGAATCGACACGTGACACATCCACATGCGTATCAACAACGATTCTGTGTGAATATGTGGTAGGCTATTGCTAACGAAATTTTGATTGGCCCATACCTACTACCAAAGTGACTCAAAAGCATTTGTACATGAAATACCTGGCATTTTGGAAGTGTACACTAATCGCTCTATCGATGCTGTTTATCAAATATCACCGTTGGTGGCCACAGTTTTGAACAGTTATAGTAAACATGGCAATTGTCAAATACATTGTCAATGAGCACTTTGCCTTTTCTTTTATCCCTTAGTTTCAGCACTAGAACTTCACTGAAGAGTTGCACTTATGCATTCCTATTCAATACATTCTTATCATAGTGTTATGTACCAGCTTTTTTCAAGCTTGTACCGTGAAATCGGGATCATCGTCTATAAAAATTATTTTTCTTAAATAACTGTACATAACAAAATGAATTGTTTCAAGAAATCAATAAAACATTGAATTATTTGTATGCACATTTATGTGCAATTGCCCGAAAGCAAGTATACCGATTCAAAATCATTAAAACATTAAAAAGTATGTGAAAGTATTAGAATGCTTTTATCTGCTGAAAACATTATACAAAAACAAGAAAATAGACAGATCAATCGTTCTAAAAAGAACAAGTATATATTTCGAACGTGAGAAACATCTGAAAAGGAATAAATTACAAGTTTTTCATACGGTTGGTAAGATGCTGCTTTCTTACAACTTTTTATTTTATTTCGTCATGAAATATCTCAAGTTACATAAATAATTCCATTTGCTTGTTGATGAATTACAACAAAATATAAATTTGTATTTCTTTAAATATTTACTATCTAAGTACTTATGAAACTGCGCAAAAGGTTTACTTTCAAAAGATCTTATAAAATAAAATCAGTATTCATGTAAAATAGTATTCAAAGTAAAAGTAATGATATAAAGAAAAGAGTTAAATAAAAAGATATTGGTATTGTTTGGGCTATATGTATATATCAAAAGTTAAGGCAAAGGATTACCAAAAATTCAAGATGGCTGCTACGGCAGCTATAATATTAGCAGGTTGTGGACTTCCAGCCAATTTTAGAGGACAGCTCCTAGCTCTTTTGTATTAATAATAGCGAGTGAAGTCCAAAGGGTTATGAGGGATAGTGTCATCTGTGTGTATCCAGTATTAATTATCGAATATACATACATACATAAAATGCATTTGAATATGAATAGACCATACACAATTAACAAATTATTGCGAGATTCAGTGATCTATAAACAAATTCAAAACTACTGAGCAGAACTAATAAGTGAGAAGTATAATTACTCTCTCTCTCTCATTCACACAATGAACAGTATTAATAATGATACAAAAATATTAATTAACACGCTAAGCAAATTTATATTAATTTATGCATTATTGTAAAGTTAAGAATAGCCTCTCTGAATAAGGTTTATATATTTTTTTATTAAACAAAATTATCACCATTTGTATTCTGGAAATGGAATAATTTGCAAATGAAAATAAATTTCAGAAAAATGATAAATTATTTTGTACAGCTACTCGTTAATTATGAAGAAGTAATAAATTAAAATTTTTAGTATTCTTTAGAAATATAAGTTCTTATGTAAATAAGCGGATGTTTTTATTCTAAAATAAATTGTTTTGTTTTAATCTGGGTGTTTTTGTACATTAGTAAAGTAAAATGATTTTTAACTTTATCTGATTTATTTTTGTTATTAAATATTTTTTGTGCTGAACAAAATTTGTAACTATTTTTTTTCTGTAAATAGAGATTTATAAATCAGTATTTTAATATGATACTTAAAAAAATCTGTCTTACAGAAAATAATTTTCTTATTGTGGTTTATATAATATCTAGAAATTTTGTATAATTTAAGTTAGTGATAGCAGCAATCAAATTAAAATAATAAATACATGAAAATACGTATGTATGTATGGAGTGAATCGTTTTTTTCAGGTGAGATAAACGCCTTAGGCTAGGTTGTCTCGCTTTTGGATTCACAAATATTTTGAAATTTCATAGGCATTACTTTAGAAACATGGAAAATGCATTATTGTTTCTTGGAAATTTAATTAGTGATAAGAGGAAAAAAAGTGTTTTAGGACACCAAAGTCGTAGCATACATTTATGGAGTTGTAAAATTTAAAAAGGTAGGATTCTCAAAATGTTTATAATTTTACGGTGCTTTGTTAGTTTAAATTTATTTACGTTATTTTTCAACCATCCATCATGTGGTTTTCTTAAAAAAATAAAATTAGCATAATTAACAATGAACTAATTCTTTGATCGAAATTGTTTATCAAAAACTTTATTTTAATATTCAAATAACTGAATTTTTAATACGTTTCTTTCCCATAAATTTAAAAATAGAATTAATTCATCTATCATTTTCGATTTGGTCTCAGTACTTTTTCCGAAATTATTTAAGGTTTTCGAACACATTGAAATGACCAATTTCGATCCAAACACACATTTTTAGTTTTTTTTTATTTTATTGAATAGATCAATATTTTGGCCTTACAAAACAAATGTTGTTTCTGCATTTCATAGAGGATGAGTTACAGTAAATTACTTAAAACTAGAAAACCAGAAGTAGACATTTAGATTGTTCAAAATCTATCATGGCGAGTCTGATAACTGAAAATATTATAAATGTATTTCTATAAACCTTTTTGAACCTGATTTAAATTATTTTCTGAGGAATGTACTAAAATAATTCTTACTGCGTTAATATTTTTTGAGTTATGGCTTGTTATTTCAATAACAGTCTCATAAATATGTCAAATTTCTTATAATATTTACTCGATCAAGTCTAAAATTTTTATATTTTGATGAAAAATTAAAATTTTAGGATGTTCCCTAGATAAGTGAGTGTAGTTTATTTTGGTGATACTTTTATTGATATAAGTTTATTACTGCTTTCTATAATTGCTTTTTTTAAAAAAAAATCTAGGTCTCTAACTGCTTTAAAGATTTTTTTTTTTGTTAAGATAGCAAAAACGTTTCCTTATGATTGTGATTTTTGAAAAACTTAGATAATTTATTTTAAATATTGCTGTGGTTAAGTATTAACATTTATTGATATTAATATCTAAAGTGTATTTTTAATGTTTCAATATGCTATTTTTTTTTAAAAGAAAATAATTACTCTGAAGGTGTTTAGATACTTTAAATGTTTGGAAATACTTATATTACTGCTATTGTGTATTTTTTCCCCTCCAAAATATTTTTAATTAATTTATTTCCCGAAATAATTTAATTGTTTTAAAATTCAGTCTTACCATAATCATTTAAAATTTATAAATTAACTGCAGCCTTTCACTGAATTGTTAAAGTAAATTAAGATTACTGGGACGAGAGATAGTGTAACTTCCAAACGAATTGTGCAATATTGAATCTTAAACCTGTTTTAATCTGAACCCTATTTCCTATGAACTGATAAAATCTTTTGATAAGCAAAGAAAATGTAATTTTCTGAGAATTGATAAAATCCGTTGGTGAACAACAACAACAAAGAAAAATGTCCAAGGACAAAACGATAATTATGTAGCAGATTCCTATTCAATATAAGTAGGCATGGCTATGAAAAATAAACTTAAGGGGATTCACTTTTTATTGATTCGCTTAAGCGATCAATTGTCATTTAAGCAACACAAAGGAAAACAACAAATGAAGCAATTTTCTTTTTACAGAGTGAATGAAAAAAGAAAGAGAAACACAGTAAAAAAAGTATGCATCCTTCTTGTGTGGTCAGCGGAGAAGAAGAAAAAAAAATACTTCAGTCCCTACAATAGAAGTTCAGGTGAAATGAAGCTTCAATGAGCCTTTCTGGGCTTCAGCGTAATCAAGAATCATGTAATTACAATCTGCTAGAAGCTTAGGTAAAGACGAAACCGCAAAACAAACGCACACAGAGAGAAAGGATTCCACGGGGAGAAACTCCTTTTCATTCTCCTATATGAAAGCATGAAAAAAAAGGAGGCCAAAAAATAAATCTGAGATATTTGCTGATGTTTATAGATAAAAACAACCATTTGTTTTATAATTCCTCATTTAATCATAAGATTTGAAAGCTCAGAATATGTATCCAATAAAACTATTTATGATCATTATGGGGATGATTTGAAACATTTGCTGTTGTTTCTTATCCCACTTGATCGACAGAAACATCTAGATCAAGTCCATAAACCCGTGTTTTTAAGCAATGAAGAATCATAGCAGGACTTGAGAGCAGCTGGCTCTTATGGCAACCAATACAAGCCAAGATATGGCAGGAGCAGTGGCGTAACGGGGAACATTTGGGCCCTCTTGCAAAGTCAGGTTTTGCCCCTCCCTAGAACCCTGCCCCCCTGAAATGCAGGGCTGCACGTTACGCGACTAGGCAGGAGCGACTAGGGTAACAAGGACAAGGGGGATAAACTTTAAGACCCGCCACATGCCGTTGAGCTGGAGTATGTCCACCGCGAAGTTTAGCAAGTATATGGTTTCATCTCGCCTACTGCTAGTCCCAAACAAAGCTGCACCAGGACGGTTTCCTTTATACCACTCATGTATGGAGGCCTGTTTCCAAGAGGAACTGATATCTTGTGTGGCCCGGGCAGCAATTTCTGAGAAAGTAAGGGCGCCATCACGTGTAGAATCAAGGTCTAAACCACCTGCAATCTCATTCCGGCAGGCATTCACGTACGACGGTTCCCACAGCTATATAAATCAGTGCTTCTCAAACTTTCTATACTTGCGACCTAATATTTAATCATAATTTTCTTCGCACGCCCCTTCCACACAACAACAATGTATTGAACTCCAAAATACAATATTATGAAGCTAAACTTATAATAGGACTTTAACCTCTTAAGTGCCACCGGCCTATTAAACGTCTCGCTCAGCCAAAGCGTTGACTGCTCCGAACGTATATATACGTCTTTCCGAAGTACGAATTTTTCTGTACTCTGCCAACCATAATACTATTCTGAAGGTCTTGGAATGCAATAAAAGGACCTGAAGGCTTTGGAATGCAATAAAAAGACTTGAAGGCTTTGGAATGCAATAAAAGGACCTTGACTGTGTTTGCGAAGGATTTACTTATTTCAGAGGATTTGCTTATTTATTCCTTTTTTCTGCCCCCCCCCAACACATACGCTCGCCTACGTGTTAAACCGTGGGTTTGGGGAAAGAATCGCGTCATTTCTAATCGACGTTTAAGAGATTAATTATAAACTATACAAATTATCCTGATAAGAGTTAATTTTTACATACAGTTTTATATATGACAAGTCCATGGGGTCACTGCTAATTATTAAATTTGTTCTTAACTTAGTACTGTTTAACTAATTACAAAATACATTCCGCAGTACTGACATATTTATTAGTGTATTATATCAGTGTAATTGTGTATTTTGTTTGTTTAGTTTCAGTAAACTAATAATCTTTTTAAAATAATCTTTAGTTTTCGACTTATTAATATGCTCGCGCCCCCCTTGCAGGCTTATCACACTCCCCTAGGGGCGCGCCCCACAGTTTGAGATACACTGATATAGATAAGTAATTGCTTAGGTCTCTGCTAGTTTTGTATCAAAACTGTGGAACATATAAAGGAAATTTGTATTTTTTTCTCTTGCAATAATTTTTTTGAAAACCTGCTATAGGGTTTTCCTTCCTCGCAGCTGAAAGATCGGTTTTTTTCAGCTGATAGAATTATTCCTTCAATATTAACACGAGATCTCCTAAGACATCGCAGAATCCTTTCACAGCCAATGACCATTAAAAAAAACATATGAACCACACATAGAAGAGAACCTCTAGTGGAATAAGAGAAAAGAAAAAAAGAGCCGCCTCACCCCAAATCAGCTAACGAGGAGTCTCTGCTGAACGGCTGGAAAGAGAAGCACTAAATATATTGAATAACTTTTATATGTATGTAAATACGGTACTTAGTATTATCGCAACCGCGTATTGGTGACATTATATGAAACAAAGTACATGGTTGCCAATTCAGCGAGTACAACACATTCAAAATCGAGGTTGCCAACTTAGTAATTTATCTTGAAAGTTGGAAATTGTTGCGATAGTATGTAAGTACCGTAAATATTTTAATCAATGGCTTATACGTAATAAATCTTTAATTGAATATCTTAAGTCTCACGCTACTTGTTAATTTTCCCAATGCATCACACTGCGAAAAGGCTTTAAATAAACTAAAGCAGAAATGAAAGCCTGAAATATATGCAAAGTAAAAAAAAATTACTAGCATTATAATAGTGATTATCGCTTTTGAAATCGTCATTTGTGGCGAAAGGTTATCTCTAATTTCTTTTAAGGAAATCGAAGTAGGGGGAGGGTTAGAAAGATTAAATGTAATCGATAATTGGAAAAAAAATAATAATAAAAAACTCATGATATATTGAAATTGTTAAAATTTTCATTTGCATTCGCTTTCAAAAAAACTAAAATATATTTTAATTTTATCTCTTATTTAGTTAAGAAATCATAAAAAATTCATATGTTGCACAAATTAAAAGAGTTTTTTTTAAAAAAATACGAAAAGAAAGAAACATATTTTTTTTTAAAACTATATAGCAAAACTATAACCTATTGTCATAATAAAAATAACTACTTAACCCAAGCAGCAGAAGCGCCCTCTAACGAGCACTAAACTTTTGTACAGGTCAAGTGAGGGAAGGCTGCGGTAGTTATTAAAAACCATCCAAGTTCTTTGTCCTTAATTTTTGTTATTTATATGTGTTGTATTTGTGTTACCTAACCTAAGTTAATAAATAATTGTTACACTAAGAAGACTTCATTGAACCCAGCCCCGAATTTACCCCTTTTAGTTTTATCATTAACGTCTAAAGTTCCGCAAAAACAAATTTAATTTATCTTATCAAATGATATGTTGTGGTTAAGTATAGAATTGAGAAACAATTGACAATTAGCTAAAGTTAACAAAAACATATTGAGAAACATCTAGCGCTATAAATTTAAAAGAAGGAATAACTTAAAGAGTTTGATACATAACAATGAGTCTTATTTCAATTCAATTACATAAAAACACGCTTAAATACAGAAGGTGTCTAAGTGCAATTGGTTCTTTTACAATTGTCGAAAATATCACAAATAAAAAATGGAATTGTGAAAGAATTCCAACCAAAAAAGTGATATTGTAGGGACAAAAACTGTACTCGCATTCACACATGGGCACATACACACATTTATCAATAATTCTTAATATATATAAGATATTTTAAGAAAAAAATAGAATCCTGTTTATTCTGTAGCGACAAATATATGGAAATATACGGTGTTTCTCATATTTCGACTTTTCAAATTATTTAAATTCCTAACACAATTTTTGATTTCTTTAGATGGATAATAAAAACATATAACAATAAGCTAGAATTTCTTAGCTTAGTATTTCACAGTAACTTAGCATACATCTTTGCATGCTTATGCAAACTAGTGAAATACATATATACCATACAGAAAATAAACCATAAAAAATTCTTAAAAGTGAAAATATGTAAGCAAAAGTATTTGAAATTTTTCTTTTGATGTCGGCATATGCTGCTTCACAAAGAGATGACAAAAATAGTAAAATATACAACGAAAAGAATGAAATAAAGAAGCGGTTCTTTTGCAAAATATTGTGAAGTATTGCTTTTTCAGGCGGGTAAAACACCTCAGGATATGAAACGGTTCCTTCGATGTTTTTTGTTCCCCTTTATTCACAAATATATAAAAAATTCGACAGTTTCGGTCTAAAATACATACAATGGCCATATTCTTTTCTATTTTAAATATTTAACCAATGACGAGATGGAAAAAGATATACGAAACTGAATAAAGCTTATGGTATAAATGGAATATATTTTATATATATCCTATAGAGGAATGTAGGTATATCAAAAAGGGGTTAGTTAAATTAAAAAAGGTGAATGGAAGATGAATTAGTTTAAAAAAGAAATTTAGCTTTTTTGGGAGAAGGAAGGTTAAAATAATTAGCCGGTATTTTTTCATTCACAGAGATCATTCTTTCGATGATGAACCGAATTCTCGATGTCTCGCGTGTTCCTTTCTTTCTTTTTTTTAATGAGTCAAGAAATTACTTTTTAATTGGGTTAAATTTTTAAGTTAATAATATATAGAAAAATTAAAGGGGAGACTTGAAAAGTTTCTGTTTCTTGGTAGGAAAAGTCTCATTCCTATTTCTTCTTAAAAAAATTGCTTGAATATTTAAATTTTATTTATAAATTTTTAAGGAATTTGTATTATTTTTTGTAAGACCAGGTATTTTAATTATTTTGTAAATATCTTTCACACACACAATGGTTGCTAGTTAATATTAAAATCATATGAATATAATATTTTAAAATGTTTTTCTTTCAATAAAATATGACATTAAATGAATATCAAAATTCATCCTGACAGAAAACACAAGTGAATATAGAATTGTTTAAAAGATGCATCCCGTCATAGGCAGCATGTCACAAATTGTTCTTTACAGTAACATTACAAGCTATCCAGGATATTGTAGTTACGTGACTTATAATTACTTTTTTTAAAAATGTATTGCTGAATATAAATAAACTATATAAATTTTTTTTAAATCTGAGAAGTTCTTGTTTAGAATTTAGAGCTATCTTTACTGCATCCATTTTTCATCAAAATGCCATATTTAATTCTTTGAATTTTACTCTATAAATTAAAATAAATTGTTTTTCATTATTAATTTTAAATATTAGAAATTAATTCATGATATTATAATGAAATACTAAGTACTTTCAAAAGATTAACAAATTTTAGCTGTATGAATTCGAAAAATAAAATAGTATAAAAAGTATAAAAGTCTTCAGTTTAAACTCTGAATCACTTTCATATTAAATTATTTTATATATAACATAAGTCTAAATTTGCGGATTCTCGATACCTGAAAGCATTTTCTTTGTTTCTGTTGTTGTTGTTGCTCATGTCTGACATAGTCAGATCGAGTCCACGAAATTCATCGTGGCAATGGGCTGATATACTCCTGTCGTTGGCCTTAGCCTTGAGCACCGTACAGGTGACAGTACGATTTAGCTCGGTGAAATTCCCGAAGGGACTATAGAACATTACGATAGCTGGCACCACCATCTATCTCCACCTCCACAATTTAGGCATGGAACTGAAGTGGAGGGAAATTTTCTCCAGTTCCCTGCACTCGTGATTCAGCCTACAAGACTTTTGGATCCACTGATTTAATGAGCACGTTCTCCGTGTGTACTCGGAGGGTATTTGGCGGTACGGGCATCGAACCCAGGCCTTCCGGTCCGAAGTCCGGTGCTCTAACCACTAGGCTACCCACGGCTTTCTTTCTTTCTTTTTTCTTCTATTGCACTGTATAACACTTAAACTACTCTTCTTACTTTCATGCAAATTTTGAGACATATTTCGATATCAAATTGTTTTATACTTTTTCTTTGAATTTTTTAAAGTATTGTTTTTATGCAATTTACTATTTACAATTCTGATATTTCTTAACTCTTTAGATGATTTATTTTCTCTTTCAGTTTTCATATATTATATTTTTCTACTTTTTTTTTTATTTTGGGCTATTTCTATCTGTATATTACTTCACTTAATCACAAAGAGAAGGGACGGTAAATTTATTACCATCAGACAAAACTTTTAACTGTCATTTTTTGGTTTAAAATCTGTAACTTCGTTATAACTTGCTAAATTTCCATTTTTTCCATCAATAGGTTTTTGTATAAAATGACAATTTATTCAATAAAGTAGATATTTTAAGAAAAGAAATGCTACTTTCCAATTCCTACTATCAGTTCACATTCTTCCAATATATATTTATATATCTTGTTCAAATTTTCAATCGTTAATAAGATATTTTTTAATCACCACTCAAGTTCAAATACATTTATTTTAAACGTAGTGGATGACACTTGGTGTTAATACAGTTTTTTCAAATATTAATTCTTTAATTAAATTTAATTAGTTATTTATAGTTTAAAAGAAACATTTCAGTCGATATTATTCCTCTAGATACAGCACCATTGGATAAGCTTTGTGTTATTTGTGGGGAAGACTTAACTTAACTGTATTATCAAATGCTAGTTAGACGTCAGCGTCAGTTAAGATAAATTCTTACCTTTTTTTTAAAAACATTTAAAAAAAAAACGTAAAAACAAATTTAATGTGGTTAAAAAGTTTTTAATATTAATTTAAGAAGTGTTTTGTCACTTAACATTGTGATTCTGTCATATGTATATACATATATATATATTAATTGTAATTATTTAATAAAAATTTACTAAAATAAAGTTTTTCTTTGTTGACCTAAGTAGGAATTGACTTTATTTTTTTATATACTTGTAATAATTCCGATAATCTGTAATAGCTCTTGTATTATTAACGTCCAGTCCTTCAGAACAATCATGTAATTATTTTAATTGGTTATCCGCATACCGGGGACTTTTGAAACTATCTCCATCCACCTCCTAAAATCACGTGACGTCCCATTGCCCATAAATGCCGAGATCTGGAAATCACGCGCGCTCTCTTCTGCTCTCGCCTCTCTGCAATCATGTAACTAGCCGGCTGCCGCGCGGTCTGTGTTTGTCTTTGTCTGTGTTTGTGCCATGATGTTTGTTTCTTGTTATGTGAAATACCGTCCCTACTTGATCTTTATGTGTTTCAATATGGAATAAACTGGATTACTCATTTACACGAGTGCCTCTTCGATAATATAGTACTCACCACGTAACTCAGGAAAATCACAACACAGGCCACGCCCTTTCCTTTGTGGTTCGCTACAGTAATAACATCCACTCGCCACGTCTTACATTTATTTTACCACTCTCAAGAAATATTACAGAATTATTTCATACTTGTAGTGTGTGTCATGTTTTCTTTCTCTGTTTCCTTATAGATGTATATAAAGTTCAAATATATCAGTAAATTATTCAAATCCAATCAGTAGAAACCTTACTGTTTATTATTTCTTTCAAATTATCGTCTTATTAGAGAATTATTTTACTTTTTAACAGAAAAATATAAAAGGAAAATGCTACAACAATTCGATATTTTGAAAAGAACTGCAAAGAAGAAACGTAAATCATTTCTGTTAGCCTATTCCAATCTAATCCTAATTTTGTAAATATAGACGAAAATGGTTTAATACACTAAGAAAATCACATTTTCGAGGAGAAAACGTAATTAATCATGAGATACATATTCATCTCCATAAATAACCTACGACAGAAAAGTAAGTTTGAGAATTCCATATTTGATTATATCATAAGATTTTTAGTTTTGCTCTTTCTCTGTTCCTTTCTTCTTGTAGGAAAATCTGTTAATGAAGTATTTTTCCCTTAAAAAGTAAAAAGGGAAAAAATTACGAATAAAGTGAATATTTTCCCCCTGGATGAGAAGGGAAGAATATTGTAATTTCTGTAGAGAAAGTTCAGGTAAAATTAAGCTTCAATGAACCTTTGGGGCAGTAGCATAATCAAAAGAATCACGTGATTATAATCACAAAAAAAGGAAAAGAAAAGAAAAAAAGGAAGAAATAAAATAGCAAAAATAGTGGAATACCCTGAAGGAGGAAATGATCCCACGGGTAAAAATTCTCTTTTTTCCGTTCCTTCACGAAAAAACGATTAAAAAGAGGAAGGAAGAAAGCTATATCAAACTAAAAAAAATATTCTTGAACTTTATTTATAAGAGCAGTAATTTATTACACGGGGCTTTATATTATCCAGTGGAAACACTAAACAAGAGTACGTGTTCTTTATTTAGAAATACACGTATTGCTAAGTAAAGTAATTCTTGATTAGAATGAACTATCTGAAACGCATTAGCATTTTAAATAAGAGAGCATGTTTTTTTTCAGGTAACTGAAAAGAAATGCACTTCGCTTACGATTTTTGTCAGTTTCAATCAAGAACAGGTGATGTGAAATAAAAGTAGTCAGCTTTTTAAAATAAGTCCATTAAGACCTTCTTCATCAAAGGTCTAAGCAGAATAAAAACCGAACTATATTTTTAGAAAACTAAATAATACTTTTCTTTTTTTTTAATAATATTTTTAGGTTTTCTTCTTGACATAATTTTTAAAAAAACATTCCTGAAGTTTTTAAATAATCATAATAGGAGGAATAAAATATTTTAAGGCGCGTTGGAGTCACTAAGACAATTAAAAAACCGAAATACATTAATGATAGGTAGACGATTAAAACTTTAATATGTTATATACCTTTCTCCAATCAGTAATTTATGTGTATCTTAAAAAATAATTGACATTACTTTGGGTAAACAACAACAAAAAAAAAATGCTTTCAATTAAAGAAACTTGTTAGTGTATGGGGTGTTTTTTTATAAAATTGATCGGATTAATATAAATTTTTTTAGAAGATAAATAATTCTGGATACTTTTGAAATGTAACTTAATATCATAATTTGTCTAATTTTATTTGTTTTTACTTTGTTGAATTTATTTATTTTAAAAAAATTACACATTCGTGTTTCCTTAAGGCTTTTTAAATTGGTTCTCAAAGTACTTAAATAGCATATTGAGAGATAGCTAACGTGGACCTCCTTTACCTTTCATAAGGTGACCTTCAAGGTATCTCACACTCCAATCCGCGATGTTGAAGCCACGGTATTCAAAATTTTTTTCATTAAAATATATGTTAGTAATTTTTCGATTTAACCACCTTGTGATAAAGTAAATTTGTTTTTGTAATAAACTCAGTAAAAATCAGTAACTCGTGAAAAAAAAAATTGTTGTTCACGCTGCAAAATGTTGGAAAAATATTGTAACTAAAAGAGAAATTTTGTTCTTATTAAACATACTAAATGGGGAAAATATTTTTATTATAAAAAAATACAATAAATTATATTTTTTAAAAAAAAAAAAAAAAACGTGCTAAAGAGAGGGAGGAATGAAAATATATTATAATTATAGCTAAAGAATAGAGTTACATCATCACGATATTAAACTATTTGATTGGGAGCCCTCATGAGGATATTTATTAGTATAAGAATGGTTATTAATACATGGTTCCATAAACTGCGTAGAAATTTCTCTCGTAATTTATTACATAAGTAACTCTCTTAAAATGAAACGAGTATATAAAGAGGACAACCGAAATAAATTGATAGGGTACTTTCGTATTATCACAACCGTGTTGGCGTCATTATATGAAACAAAGAACAAGGATGCCAGTTCAGTGAGTACGACACATGCAACATTGGGGTTGCCAACTTGGCGAGTTGTCTTGAGCGTTGAAAGTGTTGCGATAGTACGTAAGTACCATTAAAAATAAATATATCGAAACTATAAGAAGTAAGCATAAAAAAATTGTCCATTAGTTTTTATTACTAATCATAATGGTTCTACAATCAATGGATTCACTGAATTAACTATTTTATGTTAATGCTATATTTTTTATAACAATCCAACAGTCATTGCAGATGTTGCTTTTGAATGAGTTTAAAACACTTTTTTTAATGTTGTTTTTATGTTACACAACGATCAATTTCCTATATTATTCAATCTATAATCAATCGTTTTTTTAATATTTTTCAATATTTCCAGTAATCTGTTTCAATATTAAACAGAAACTTCAGAAATATTTGTGAAAAGCATTGCTCACATATTTGCAGAATAGTTTCGAATTTCTAAAGAACATAATTAAAATTTATATAAAAACCTTAGACATTTTTCAAATGGTTAGCAGTTGTTTCAAGAAGTATAACATATTAAAATTTTAACATAGGTCAAAATGTAACTTTAAGGATCAATCAAACTGATTGAAATATTGCTCTTAGTTAAACAATAACTAAACGAATGTGATCTACAAAAGTCATTGATTGGTTTTGATTAATAAGAGTATTCTTCGTATTTTTATTATTATGTGATGTCTAAAATGAAAATTTAAGCTTTTTAATATTTTAAACGAAAATTAAATTATCGTAGTTACTTAGTCCATAAAATCTTAAGACATAATTCAAAGTTTTATTATTCTTTATTTTGTATTTAATGGAAAAAGTCATAAATACTTCAAAAAAGAAAAATACATCTTATTTATACATCTTTAAAAGATTTTTTAGAAAAGACTTGTTTATCTAACCAACGAAACTAAAGAAAAGTAAGATACTGTTTATTGAAAAGAAATATATAAACGCATTTTTTATTCATCAAAGCAAAAAAAATATTTATTACCAGATCCACGGAAAAAGCTTAAATCTGCACGAATTACTATCATTTTTTTTAAACTAATTCATACATTTCTAGGAAAAATTTTTATGAGTAAATATCTCCTTATTTTTTCACTTTTTCAAAAATAATTCGTATTAAAAGAGAATTTCGCAGAAAAATTTTCCAATTTAATTTAAGTGTTTACTTCCAAAATTTCTGCAATTCTTTATTTCTACTAAAGATGTTAGATTTCAAACCAAATGAAAGTAATACAAAAATAAATAATTAAATAAACTATTCTAAAAATACATTTCATGCGACGAATTTTGTTGATAGAACTTTCAAATTAATATATCTTTAATTTTTTTTACACTTTTCTTCGACTGATAAGTAAATATTAAAATTAAGTCTCATAAAAAAATTTTTTTAATTTTAAAGGAGTGTTTACTTCTAAAATTCCTGTCTATGTTTAATTTATTTAAAATGATTACATATATGGAATCAAATACATGTTCAACAAAAAATATCACTTGAAAAAATTGGATTTCATATAAAAGAGTTTTATCATAACCGAAGAGATTCTTTTTTTCATTCATATTAGAGATGTGAACTACGCATATGTTCCAAGTATTATTTATAATGGATAAAACATGTCTTACGAAAATAATATCTAAAAAACCACTTGTTTACTATCAACTGAAAAAACCTCAATCATTGAGATTTATTAGTGAAATTGGTTCTGAGCTGCTTAAACCGTTTTGATATAGCAATATCCGCATATTAAATAATCATCCATGCATAGAATAAATATAGAAACTAATCTTGATTTCCATCGTTCAAATTAAATTTTTCATTGCTTAATTCATTAAAGTTAACCATAGGCATGTTTTAATACAAAACTTTTAAGAAAGGAAAAAAGCAATCGGTTGTAAGTAATTTGACTTCAAAACTTTTAAATCTATAAATATTTTCAAAATTTAATATATTTTATATCTAATTTTAATACGGCATGAAAATCAAATCATTCAAATAAAGAATGCCTCGAGTTTTGTAAGAAAAAAAATAAACTCAAATTAAATTGAAATTTTTAAAATATATATTTATGAATACGATAAAACCGAAAAGAGAAACAAAATTAATTGAAATATATAAATCATTTATAGAAATCCACATATTAAATGTCTGATTTTTTTGGTGAATAATTCCAATAATTTCAATTTTATTTTGTAAACATTTCTTAATTTAAAAAAGATGAATATAGTTGACTCAGAAAGATGATGACTCAGTTAGTTGATAATTTGCCGAAATGACTTTTATAAACTTTTACAATAACGAATAATTATTATAACCTTTATCAGTTGGTTAAAGAATTATACCACCCTTTCAATTTATATTTCCTTCTCAAAGATACTTTGGTTTAATAACACGTTTCTTTTACATTAAAAATTCTTCTATCATACATATTTTACAAACTCATTAATTAGAGAAAAAAAAACAGTTAAAACTCTATAAAATCTTTTTTTTTCTTTCAGAAAATTCCATTTTCAAAATTGAATGTACAATTAAGGTACATACAATGGAAAAATGATGTAAGATAGAAAAAGTTTGGAAAAATATCTTAATGGATATCATTTTTCAGGTAGACAAATTGCTTTACATGTACAATACAATTTAATTTTTCCAGAAGGATAATTAAAATATTCTTAATAAACTTATTCATTTTTTTTCTTTACATACCTCCTTACTATTTTATTCTCGTATCAATTCTACTTCTATCAGCCAGCCTTTGCTCATTTCCGAAATTGTTTATGCAAATACTCAAAGAACTAAAGTGGATGCCTTTTAAAATTAATATTCAGGGCTGTTCTTGGAAGCAATCAGGAAAATTGTGGTTTTTAGTAGCACTAACTTAGAAAAGGGATTGTTGTTAGACAATTCTGTATCGGCCACATGAATTATTTTCTAAATACGAAGACTTAAGATTCAGGATAATTTATTGTTTAGTGAATGTATTTAGTTACTGTTTGCATGATCGCGCATCATTTTTAATTAAATTGTTTGGTTGTTATATTTTACATCAGGATGAGAATTATTATATTTTACTTCACACACAGATAATTTTTAAATTTAAAAAAAAACAATTTTTGTTCTAATTAAATTTTTTGCAAGTTCGCGCGATAATCATCCATGACATATGAAATTGCAAAAGGTATGCAATTTAGTACATAAAAATTCCATATTTTATCGCCATTTTCCCTCTTTTGGAGAAAACTACAAATTTTTATGTGCAAATAAAAAATTTGGATTAGAAAAGTTAAAATGGTAATAAATAAATTGCTATGATTGCCTTTATTCGTTTAATTATTATTATTTTCATTTATAATATGATTATTGTTAACAAAAATTTAGTTCTCATACAGATTATTCAGCCTTTTCTTTACAATAAAATATTTTTATACGGTTATATTACACAACAAAAGTACTAAGTTATCTATAGAAAATTTATTTTACCAATTACAAAATGTCTAATAATAAAATTCAACACAAAATTAATATCGTTACTTATCAACATTTTCTTCATTACTTCTGTAGAAAGTATTTTAATTATGCTGTGTTAAAACATCATTGCAAAACTTCCTTCAGAGCAGGTAAATAATATATTTTATTATATTTGTTGCTACCTGTAAGTATAAAAAAAGTGGCACATGTCTTAATCCCTACTTATTTTGAAACAATAATTTGAGATCTTGAAAATATATTTAAATGCCATTATTTGTATAAAAAAAAATTCTCGATGGTTATTTTCAAGTTTCGAGGGGGTAGGGGACTTCTGCTTACAACAGTGTTTCTCAAACAGTGGGGCGTGCTCCCCTAAGAGGGCGTGATAACCTTACGAGGGGGCCGCGCGAGCATATCAAAAAGCTGATAATAGAAAATTATTTTTAAAAAATTATAAGAATTTTTTACTTAAAGGAAGCAAAACAAAATACATTCTGACATAATATAAATACACGTTGCACTTTTATTGTTATCTGTTCCAATTTAAAAATTAGAAAATAAAAGCAACGTAATACTTTTTTTATTACTTAAAAGTAATGTACTTAAAATATCTATTACTTTAAAATATATATATATATATAACTTAAAATATCTATTACTTGAAAGTAACATATACAAAGTTTAATACTGATCTTAGTAATTTGAGTGGTTTATAATTAAGATTGTATTGTAGTTTTAGCATCAAAGTACATTATTATCGCATTCAATATATTGTTATTGTATGGGGGGGGGCAATGAAAATTTTGATTGAAAATTGGGTCGAAAGTATTGAAAGTTTGAGAAGCACTGGCTTACAATACAATTTAATGTTTTCACTTAGAAATAGATTAAGCTGCTTTTTTCAATTATCATATAACAAATGAATCAGTGGAGGAAAGTACAGGGATTTTTTTCTCTTAATTTGTTCCAATCAGACCCCAGTTTCCTAAGAACTTACGGAATTCTTTTGATATACAAAGAGAAACACAAGTCCTAAACAAAACATCAATTACCTAGGAGCTGTCTATTCAGCTCACTGAAAAGACCACCACACTAAGAAAAATACCATTCCTGATTCTCTTTTTAATCAATTCATTAGATTTCCGTTTCCGCTCTAAACGTTAGTAGGGAAAATCTGTTAATGAAGTATTTTTCTTCCTACAAAGAGTAAATGAAAAAAAAGGGGGAAATAAGAAAATAAGGATTCTTATTAAGGGTTGGAAGGGAAAAAAATTACCACAATTTCTACAGAGGAAGTACAGGTAAAATGAAGCTTGAATGAACCATCTGAGTTCGCCGTAATCAAGAATCACGTGATTACAATCTCCCCCAAAAAAGGAAGAGACGAAATGAAACAGCAAAAGCAGTAAAATATCCACAAGGGGGAGATGATCCCATGAGTAAATATTTTTTTCCCTATTTTTTTCCCTAAGGAAGGGGAAAGGAGAAAAATGCTAGCATAGAGAAGAAAGTAGAAAGCATTGAGAAAAATGTCTTTTATCTTTTTTAAAAACAACAACAATTTATTTTGAAATTCTTCCTTATTTAGGTGGGGAGACTTTAAGTATAAACCTCAATAAAAGGATTCTTGATCAGAATGGATGGTCTGAAAGACATTAACATTTTAAATAAGGAAGCTTCTTTCTTTTCTCACAGAGATGTCTTAAAAGCGATAAGCAGCTGTGTTTGTTTATGGTTTCTATCAGCTGCATACAAAAACAAAGAGAGAGGTGGACTAAAAGTAATCTGCATTTAACACTTTTATAAATAATTTCATTAAAACTTCTTCAACTAAAGCCTTGAATAAATGGAAGATAAGAATCCGAAAAACATTTCTGGAGTAGACAAGGCATTGCATTCTGTGTTGATGCCATTTTGCCTTGTTGAATTTTTCATCGTGCCCATGTTTCTAAAGATATCTATGCACAAATTTTTAAATAAGAACTAGTAATATATAAAAAAAAATTAAGTCAATTCCTACTTAGACCAACAAAGAAAAATTTTATTTTAGCTACTTTTTATTAAATAGTTACAATTAATATAAATATGTATATACATATGACAGAATCACAAAATTAAGTGGTAATTAATTTTATCGTTAATCGTTAGAATTATCGTTAGAGTATCGTACTGTCATCCAAAACAATCGTGTATATAAAATTTCAGTTCAACTGAATGCTTTAAAATGTGAAAAAAAAAAATCTTTTAAAGTTTTGACCCAAGTCGCTAAAAGTGAAACCAATGCCAAAATGGTCGCTAAGTCGCCAAAAAATGATGTCAACGTAGTTGTGTATTTGTAATTCATTAAATAATTAGTTTTAATCAATTAATTTTTATTAATTATGATTAAATAACTGTATTGTCATCCAAAATAATCATGTACGTAAAATTTCAGCTCAATTGAGCTCTTTAAAATGTATTTTATTAACGATTGAAAAATTCCACCAAGATAAATAAATATAGAGAGAGCACGAGCTAATAGTAGGAATTGAATAATAAGATACATACCATAATTTACATGACGGAAAGAAGCCGAATGTCAAAAGAGACGAATAAATAAAAGAAAAGAAAAAAAATTGAAAGAAAATTTTTCTCCAAAATGAGTATTTAGGGGTGTGTATTGTTCAAAAAATACCACTCATAATTATACTTAAAATTAATAGGAATTCGAAGTTTACTTCAAGAATAAGGTTACCAATCGCCCTTTTTTTGGGAGGACAGTCCTTCTTTTATACGTTCTGTCCTTCCTCGAAAAGTGTCCTCCTAATTGTTCTCCTTTTCGATAGATGGATGAAAATATTTAACCACAAAAATGAACACATTCCATATGAAAATTTAGTTAGTCTTGTTGAAGTTGGCCTAGAACTAATGGAATAATTGAAAGAGTTTTATCAGTTGGTAATGATTTTTGAAAAAGTGAGAAATAAAGTGTGAATGTTGATACTTTAGCCGTAGCAACTACCGTAAAGTTCAATATGAAGGATATTTCTTGCTTCGAAATTTCCGATATATTATAAAATGATACATTGACAAAAAAAATTCATTCAATGGAAAAATACTCTTTTAAGGTATCCGATTACGTTCATAAATGGCATAAATGGATAATTTTCATGATATTTAGTGTCACCTAGATTAGAATACATGTATAAAATAGTTTTAAGGACATTTTGACAAAAAAAACTATTTAAATACCATATTTCGGCAAAAAATTCTTAGAATAAACCTTTTTTCAAAATGTTCTCCTTTTGGGAAAAATACTTCTATTATAATAATGTTTTGCCTCTATATAGCTCAGACCTCTGTACAGAGGCTCAACTATGAATTTTGAAAAAATTCACATTATTTTCAGAGTTACAAGCCATTGAAATATATAATTATCGGCGTTTTTTTTTTAAATTTCTCCCCTCTGTTGTCGTAAAACATGCATAAACCCACTTCTAAGTTATGTATTTCAAAAATTCTAGTTGAGCCTCTGTACAGAGATCTGAGTTATATACAGGCAAAATATTATAATAGAAGCATTTTTCACAAAAGGAGTATATTTAGAAAATGGGTCATTCTATGTTCATTTTTTGTCAAAATAGTGTACTTAAATAATTTCTATTGTAATACTATTCTTAAAACAATTTTATATACATTTTCTAATCTAAATGACACTAAATATCATAAATATTATCTACTTATACGCTTTTGCAAAATCACAGTTCCGAACGTAGTCGGATACCTTAAGTAAATAACTAAAAGGGATGTAAGCGTAATTGGTGTATTTTTGTTTGAATTAATAAAATATTTCGTATATTTACGTTTTAATTTTTACTTAAATTTTTTGTCTTCCTTTTCATCGTAAAACAGTTGGTCACTTTATTCAAGAAGGCTCCAAATTTGTTTTCAACACATTAAAAACTGCAAATTCTCTTTTTAACCTACTATTTTAAAATGTATTGTCGATTGATTTTTTTCAGCTAAAAAAACTTACGATTAACGTACTGCTTAAGGCACAAACTTTAAAACAAAATATTTTTTACTAAAAATATTTTTTAATTTATAGGTAATTTTGAAGTTTTTCCATCAAAGTTCAATTTAATGTCACACATATCTCTCTGCCATGATGAGTTGATTACACGTACAGGAAACTAAAAAAAAATTTGCATTCAAATAATTTTATTATTATTATTATTTATTTAAGTTTAATTTTCTGATTTCAAAATTATTATGATTTGATATTTTTCTAATTTTAAGAACACTTTAATATAAAGAAATCTTATTGCTTCAAAATTTATTATTTTCTATGACACACAGAAATAGTTTTAGTTTAAAAATATTCTAAAGAATTTGATGAGAAAAATTAAGACTAATTAAAAATCAAGAAAAGAGAGGCAGTTTCTTCAGAGAGTTTGAAGTTTTTCTTTCAGGCAAGAATTTCAACAACTTATGCGACGATGCAGCAAGTGAATTTTCATGTTTAGTAAACGCATATAAAAGAAATAATGGGGATATAATTAAATCATTTTTAAAAAAGAAAAATAGTGTTCCTAATTAACATTTACTTGCTCAAAATATTTCGGCTGAATTAGGTTTCAGTGGCTTTTAAAGTCTTCTATAAACATGCTGTAATTATTAAATTAAATGAAATTGCAGTGAATCAAACATAAAAAGAACCAAGCGGGAAACAGAAGATACACCTGTCATAATACATTTCTACTAAAGAAACTGATGGTGCTATATATTTATATTTTCTTAATCAGCATCACTTCGTAAATTAAGTAAATTTTTAAATCTATATTTAAATAATAAAAAATGAAAGAGGTGTACATATATGATTCTATTTTATTTGAAAATATGAAAAAAATAAAATAAAATAAAATAATTGAAAACTATATCATTTTCAAATAAATAAAAGGAAATGCATTGTTCGCTTTGTCATTTAAAAATTAATGAGATTCTTCCGAAAATATAATAAGAACAGGAACAAGAATTCTCATAATAAACATGTGCACTACCGTATTAAAAATCAAGAATCTCAAAAAAGAAGGAAGTTAGAAGACAATAAAAATTATCATGTATATACTCGTTTAATAGCTTTAAATTAATATTTACTCAAAATCCGAGTCTTCTTTATGCATAACAACTAATTCATAAAACCGAATATCCTATTTCGAAACACGTCTCATTTCATCTTTTTATAAAGCATTGAAAACATATTTTGGTAGATTTATTAGCGATTTCTCGTTAAAAAGATAAGACCTTGAATTTTTTAGAGCTTTACTGGAGATTTTAAGTTATAGAACATGGCTTTCACGTGCCTGATTAATCGGTTTTAAATATTCCCTAAAATAAAGCAATGATGCTATTTCTAAATATTCCCTTCACTTGAACACGTAACTGTATTTCTTATATTACATTTCCCCCTGTTTCTTCCGGCATTTAAAAATCTGGAATTTGAATAATTCCCTCTCTTGTATTCTGGAAATTGAGCGAAGTGTATTTTCATAAAACTCCTGTTGCTAAAATTGAATAAACAATAACTGAATTAAAAAAACAGACTTCTGAATTGCCACGACTACAACATCACATATAACCAAAATGAAAATCTTCTAGGCGATTTATTTCATATATATACTAATAATAAACTAAACTCAGTGGCGCAACAGCCCATGAGGGTCAAAGCCTACTTTGCCTATCTCAGTTTTCTTGACCTTTGGCACAGGTGCATGTACAGATGTTCCGGTCAGGTGGGCTGTCTGAATCGAAACTCCCAGTGGTTTTGTTTCTAAGCAAGCTTGGCCCTTTTTTATCGACCCACCGAAGGGAAGAAGGCTGAGTTAACCTTGCCCAGTCGGGGATTTGAACCCCAGACCTGTAGTGCGGAGGCGCGATACACTACCACTCAGCCACTGGCCATATTATAATGATAAAATTAAATTAATATTCACTAAATAGCTCTAAATCTGAAAAAGCAAAGCAAAAACAGAAATAAAACCAGATGGTATGGTAAGAAATAAATAAGTCACAATAGCAAATTCTTAGCCTTAAAAGCTAAGATTGCTGGTTTAAACATTGTTTTCAGGCCAAACAATCTTCACTTGCAATTTGCTTATACTAATGGGCTGTAAGGAAAGGGAATATGAGCTTTATTAAGCCATTATTACTAGATTAAATTAAATATAATAATGCTAATGTTAAAAAAAATATAGGAAGGAAAATATTACTTAATATAGGAAAATGAAAACTATATATGCATATAATGCTATTAAAACTTTTAATTATATCCCCACAAACCATATATTTTCATTCAACAATATTTTTTTTATCTCAGAATTAATAGCATTTGCAATTTACAAAACACATACAAAAATGCACAAAAAAAATTTACAAAAATAGTATTTACAGTAATATTAATCAGATATTCTTATTTAAATTAGATTTAGGCAATTTAGTATAGGATTAATGATTAAATATATATAATTTTCTTATTCTAATCTCTGAATTTTCTAATTCTGATTGCCAAATGTTCACAAAACTGAATGAAACCGTTTTATTAAACAATAAAAAAATATAATTAAAAATAATTTTTTTGAGGAGCATTAGTTTTTAATACCAATTTTATAAATTTGTTGCAATAGAATAAAAACTTTAAAATAAATATTGATGTTTTTATATTAAATTTAGATAATTTTATATAAAAAAAACTAAAAATAAACATAAGGAAATCTTAATTCATTTTCTATTTGCCTACATAAAATAGTTTATTTAATTTTATGTGTATTACACATAGATATTTTTTGCTCTCTGTTTATATTATATCGTTATCTGGAAAACATGTCAGGAAGTTTAATAAGAATATTATTTAATAGCAAAAGCTGCTATATAATGTACGTATTGTTTCTCAAGATACTTTCTAGAAGTCATAAGATACTCAGGTATTTTTGAAAAATATCATTGCAATTTTTCAAAGTATAACAAAGACAAGTTAAATATGTGTGATTCATGCTTTCGCAAAAATTAAACTATTCCAAAATATTACTTACGATATTGATTTGGATGTCTTAAATATCAAGTTTCATAGTAAGTTCACACAAATGGTTAATTTAGTAATGATTTATTTAAGCTGTTCGTTATTTAAATTAACTTTTCCTCCAGCGGTTTTATTATTTATGATAGATCATAAATTTCAGAATTTAATTTATAAAGAGTTGCGGAAGAAAATTATGGTCATTTTATATTATTCTATTAAATGCTATTTTATGATACAATTTTTTTCTTCATTCTATTTCTTACTTGGAATCTTTTTAAAGAAAAAAGATTGTAAAAATAATTTAATTAAATTAAATTTTTTCTACATAGGTAATAAACCTCTGATAAAACTAATTTAATTTCATTATACTATTGAATAAAAAGAAATATATGGCTTTTTTTTCAAGCAGATATAAAAATGGATTTCTCAGAACTAATAAAAGCATAATGGAAAAAATACACTAGAAAATTAAAATTAATTGATTTTTTTTTTATTTTGAATTATGAACAATTATAACTCAAATGCTTTTGATATGGAAATTTAATAAGTAATAGTTATGAGTTAATAAATTATTCTTATTTTTGTATTTCTATAATTGATAATTGAATGTGAAAACGATTTTATAATTTTTTCAAATTTTAAGCGATGATTTAGCTTTAAGTTATTAATGATTTCTTTAATTTGAAAAAAATTCGTATTTAATCAAATAAACTTTTTACAAAGGCAGAAAAATCATTTGTAAACTAAATTGCATCTCATATGTAAAATCTATGCCAGACGTAACTCATTTCTTTTGATTATACCATTTCATATAATACTGTGGAATAAAATTAGCTTAATTGAAAGATTTCTTTTCGTTTTTGATGAGTATATTTCTATAAACAGTTTTATTAACCGCAAATATTAATCTTGAATAAAAACTCATTATATTCTGAGCGATTCAGATTTAAATTGGCAACATATGATCACTTGAAATATAATCAAGATGTGAATACATAAATTTACATAATTTAGTTCTAATTTTCAAGGAATTGTAAAACTCATACAATTTACAGCAATAGTACGCATGTTTTAACCAGAGGCGAAGTTACTAGCATATTAATGATACGGGGCCCTCAAGACACAGGGGCTCCAATATATGTAAGCAAAAAATCGAGAAATTTTAAAGGGGCCCAAATAGAAAATTTTGATACAGGGCCCACTTAGGACTAGCTACGCCACTAGTTTTAACTATGGAAATTTTGAAGATTTATTAATTACTAGCGGTTCCGACAGACGTTGTCCTATACACACGTCTTAAATCCAAAAATTACAAACTTTTTTGAATAAGTTGTTACAATCTGGACAGTTTTGATGAAATTTTTTATAAAGAAAGTTATTACAATACCTGACATCACATGTACAGTTACCACAATTCGACCTATCGATTGCGTGTGAGTATGTATTTACTATGAACTAAGTTGAATATAGAAGCTATATTCTGAATAGAAACTTAAACTTGTTTTGATTAAAGGGTAAAAAAGATAAAACTCGAGCTATTTTTATAACAGGTATATTTTTTTTAATGTACAAAAAATAAATTTATCTTAATGCCATTGAATGTACAAAGTGTTCGGTTAATTTTTGAGGGGTATAAACAAACAAATGCGATGGTTTGCCAAACCTTGGACATGCAACACATAATTCGCCGTGCAAAAAGCAAGGTTTTTCTAAATCTAAACCACAAATTGTCATTGTTTGACCTTGTGACTTATTAATGGTCATAGCAAATACCAAGCGAATTGGAAATTGCAAATATTTGAATGGGTAGGTGAGTCTGAAAGAATCATTCGGATCTAAGGTATAAGTACCTTGCCGCTCAAAATGTTGGCTTCAAGAATATTGCCCATGATTATTTTATGAGCAATCGCGCGCCCTTACATAATTTTGGTGCATTTTTAACTAATTGCGATATTGCACCGAATTGTGAATCTAAATCATTCTCGAATCCACTTATTTTGAATTAATTGAAATTTGAAGAATTATTAATTATAACAAATTATTTAATGAAAATGCTTAATGGATTTTATATAACTCAATTGTTTTATAATCTTACCTCTTCTTTATGAAAATGAGTATAAGAAAAAAAAATCTACAAAGGAAATGTATTATTCAGGGGTTACCGCCGTATCAGTCATACGGGGCTTCAAGGACCCCAAAATATGTAAAAAAAATCGTAGAATATTGAGAGCCTACCAAAAGAGGGCCTCCAAGGAATTTTGATACGGGGACCACTCAGTAATAACTACGCCAGTGGTATTATTATATTTTAAGGCACGCACACACACAAACATTATTTTAGCCATAAAGTAGAGCAAAAAAAGTTAACTAAGAAATACGTAAGTGTTTCAAAAAGTAAGGTAATAAGAGCTCTGATGGATGTGCAAATTATTCTCATTAATCAAAGTCGCGCTAAAGATAACGAAAGTGTGATACAATTTTTGCATTAAAAAAGAAATTCTCCAGCTGAAATTTATCGGCAATTGGTAGAAGAGTACGGTTCAGAGTCATGGAAACAGATGTGGTTTTGGTGCTCGGAATTCAACAAAGGCAGAACAGATTTGCGAGATGAAGCAAGAGCGTTTTCGGTGGGAGGTATTGGACGCACCCTCCTTAAATTCTTGATCTAGCACCAAGCGATTCCAATCGCTTCGGTCATAAAAAGAAACACGTGGGCTGGGTTGCACAATGCTGAGTTCCAGCAAGTCATCTTGACATGGTTGCATAAACTTGACGCTGATTTCTATGATGCTGGTTTGGTGGAACAAATGCCTCAATAAGTATGATGACTAGGTACAGAAGTACACTTGAACTTACGTGATAGGTGGGGCAGTGAAAACCGCATAAGTCGAATTAGCGTAAGTCGGAGTATGATTTCGCATATAAATACAAGTAAATTATTTTTATTTAGACCCGGAGACGAAAGAAAATAATTACAAAGGTTTCACAAAATATTAAGTAACACACGTACAAAATCAGAAGCCAAAGTTATTTTGATGCAAAACGTTTCATAAGATCTTACAAAGTAATTTGATGACTCAAAGATTTTTTTATCCGGCCAAATTCCTTCGTAGTAGGGTAATAATTTTTTTATTCCTTGTTTTGTTGAAAAAATGTGCTCATCGTTTCTAGAACTTGTGTGTGTAAGCTTTTTTCAATTAAACTGATGCCTTTTGTCAAATTCCCAGCCGTCATTCGATCTTCTGATTGAACTGGGTCTAAAAACTCAGACTTCTTCAATGTCTTGCTTGCTCTTGCTCATGCATTTCTATGAGATCATCAACTGTCAGCTTCTGATTGTAGGAACCTAGAAGTTCTTGAAAGTCACCACGATTCGCTTCTAAATTTATTTGTCTGGGAAGTTCAGCAAATTATACAGTAAAATTACCAATTTACTAATTTTTTCCCCTCAAACAAAAAACGAATCGACAAGATTTGAAAATCGCGTAACTCCGGATTCGCGGAAGTCGAGATATTACTGTATTATATACTTGTGCCTTCCTACATTGTATTGTATATTTTTTTATTCTCTGAATAAGAATTTACTCTGAATAGACTTGTTAACTTACTTTTTGAAACATCTACGTAGAATATATCATATATCAATGTTATTTTATAAATGGGCTTATATATTTAATCCCCCAACATACACAATGTTATGTGAAAAAGAGTCATTTCGGAAAATAACAAACTGCGAAAGACAATTATGATTATAATACATCGACAAAAATATAATCTGAAGAAAATTATATGTAAATATTTATTGATATGAAGAAAGTAGATGTGATATTTTTGAATGACAATATTCTAAAAAAAACATGGTTATGGTTCTTATAATTTTACTATAATAAATGCCCCTTTTAAATTTATAAATTTTATACCTTTCAAATGTGTAGGATAGTCTGACTAATCTTCAAAAGCTAGTGAATAAAATGCGTTGGAAAATAAGCTTTTTAATTTCCGATTTAATAAAACTGTAAAATATTACTCAAAAAAAAAAAAATCCAAAGTCCGAAAAAAGTCCCAAAAAAAAAAAAAAGAAAACGCTTAGTGAGCATTTCTTTTAATGCAAACACATACTACTTTAAAAAAAAAAGGATACAAAAAAAAGGATCTATAAAATACGAGAAGAAAAAAATAGAAGCTATTTTGCGAAATGTTGTGACGTATTTCTTTTTCTCAACCTGACAAAGTTCCTTAGGATAAATGGCGCTTAGTATAATGTTTTTTTTATGCCTTTTGGTTAGCAAATATTCTAAGCATTCATCGGCGTCACATGAAAATATGAAATATGTATTCTTTATATTTTTGGGGATTTAAAAAACAATGGGATAGAAAGAAGTATTACGAAGTGGAATAAATTTCCGAATATATTAAGATCAAAAAG